>VWZU01001457.1:173176-208853 GCA_013397095.1 Sterrhoptilus dennistouni
ATGTAATATTTTTAAATATATATATATGTATATATACATTTTCAAACACCAATCATTCCGTGTCATTCCACTCTAATCTGCACTGAGGTATAGATTAACAAGAACCTGGGTTATTCTCATCTTTGTTGGGTGGGAAGGAAGGAAGGAAGAAAGGAAGATCTAATTAATTATCTTGGTAAATTAACTATTTTAAGAATTGCCCTAATTTTCATTCAGTGGTTATCATCTCTAATTTCAGTTATATTTGATGGCTTGAATTTTAAATGCAAATTCAAATCACTAAAGTGCTAACTAGTTTTTTTTCCAAAAGAAGTAATGTATGGAAAAGTACAAAGTAGGAAAGTAGGAAGCCAAAGTAGGCAAAAGGTTGATTAATTGGCTCCTATAGACACCTGTTCATCTTTTATTTTTTGCTTGGTAAAATTATAAAGATTGATTAAAAATCAGTTTGAAGATTGCTGTAATTCAAAAAACTACTCTTCTGCTTTAGTTTTTTATCTTCATTATGTACTACTATGAAGTTCAGCTTCCAACAGGTTCAGTTTAATTTCAGGGAGAAAGCAAGCATACTTTGACTCTTTTCCCATGGTAATGAAAGTAAATCCTCCATAATGTGAGTTCATAATTGTACAATTTAAAAAATGCCTTCCAGCTACTGTGCTTGTGTGATATTGTGCTTTGTATCTCACTGGCATATTATGACCTGTCACCTAAGACAGGAGAGATCTGCGTAACCCCTGGCTTGTTGGGTGTTTTTTTTTTTTTTTTTTTTTTTTTTTTTTTTTTTTCTTTTTTTTTGGGTTTTTTTTTTTTTTTTTTTTTTTTTGTTCGTTTTTTGGTGGTTTTTTTTTTGGTTTTTTTTGGTTGGTTTTTTGTTGGTTTTTTGTTTGGTTGGGTTTTTTTTCTTGGGGGGATTTTTTTTTTCTTTTTTTTTTTGTTGTTTGTTAGGTTTTTTTAGTTTTTCATTGAGGGATTTTTTATGCTTCAATGCAATGTATATCTGTTTGAAATAAGCTACATATTTCAAAGCTTAATTGGAAACATACATCAAAGCAGGAATTTTTTTAACTTTCTGAGAAACTGTATAATAACTGTATACATGTGTTTTTCATTCTGGAAATCTTTTTTAAAGCCTTGGCTGCAAGACTACTGGATGGAAGAAATATTACTCAATTAAATATAGCAGTATGAGAAAAAAAATGGTTTACCTAAAATAATTTTTTAAAGATTTCTTTCCATTTTTGCTCAATTTTGATGAAAAATAACTTCTTTTATCTGGTAGATCATGCACTAGATATATGGAGAGCTAAAATATGGAGTTGAACAGAGAAAGATCAGTGTCTGCTACATTGTCAATACCCAGCCAATAATAATTAGGTCTTTATTCTCTAAGATCAGAGGGATAATATATTTCCTCAAAAAATGCTATTTAAGATTTGGAGACTAAAATATATATCCTTCTGAAATATGCCCTTAAAGACTCATTTTAATGACAGGATAGAATAAAATTAGGTTTAGTAGGAAATAACCCATTTCAGCATGTTTACCAAGAAAGCAAAATATATTAGAGGCTTGGTTTAGAAATAACTCAGTTTTAATATCAGTAACTACTCAGTATACTACTAACATGCAAGAGGCAAACGTGGTTAGTATGATTTTTTTTTTCTTCTCTTTATCTCTGAGATGAGTAATGCATACCACCCAGACTCATGACTGCCTTCTGGTCTCCTGGAAATTTCCCCCAAAAACCTCCATGTGAAAAATTAAGAAGTAACAGAGGAATGCAGGACTAAGATTCAGAATATAGCTTAAAGACTTTGTAGATAAGTCTAGGAACACAGATTAAAAATGTAATGAAGTAAGCCTGGCTTTTCATTTGAGGATTTACAAATATCCTATAAATATGATGGGCAATTAAGCCTCAATTTCTGCTTTTAAAAATGGTAGAGAATTAAAAATTATTTAAAATTATTAAAATTTTCTCATCACATTTTCAGCAGCAATCCCAAGACAAGTGTTTTGCTGTTTCCTGATGATTGCCAGTTTGACATTCAGTTAAACCCAGCAGATATCATGAATTGGTTCTCTCTCCAGAAAGCTTTTCAGCACTGGTCATAAAAATTATGACTCCTGGAATGTCATAGGAAGAGACTAACATAACAGCTTTGTGATATGAATATACTGCTTTGTGTGCTACTCTAGTTTTCGAGGTGTCTGGAGTCTGATTGCATAAGCAGAAGCAATTTAGCCAGACAATAAAGAGAACATGTTACAGAAACATTTATTTCCACTGTCTTTTAGGGGACCATTCTTTTTCCAATTCCTTTTTGCTTCATTCCTGCAGGTGCAAATACATCTATCATATCTGATTGCTCTTTCTGACTTGAAAACACATGAACAATTCAGAGGGGCACAAATGCCACGATGGACCAGAAAATCTGTCATGATTCCACAATTAATTGAGTCCCGAATTACTTCTGTATAGGTTCTTATATAATCTTCAATTTTCTTTTTTAAAAAGATACTTTGAAAAACTTTGTATTGTAGTATAATGGACTAATCTTAATTGGAAGTGAATCATAAAGGCCATGTAGTTGCAACCTCCCTACTATGGGCAAGGTCACCTTCTACTAATCCAAGTTGCTCAGAGCCCCATCTAACCTTGAACTCTTCCAGGGATGGGGTGTTCACAACTTCCCGAAGATCTCTTCTGGTGTCTTAGGGTAAATATTTTTTCCCAATATCTAATATAAACCTACACTTCGTCTGTTTATAAAACCATTCCCACCTGCATACCCTTTTAAAAAGTCCCTCTTCAACTTTCCTGCAGGCCCTGTTTAGGTATTGGAAGATGCTATAATGTCTCCCTTGAGTTTTCACTTCTCCAGGCTGGATCAGTTTGCCTATGTAGATGTGCTCACAGGAAAGCACCCAGAACATGGAGGTTAATATTTATTCCTTCTTTCTTGTTTTAATGTAGTATATATATATTTTTTTTTTTGTAGTATATATTTTCTATCAATAATAACCTCTTTTTACTACTAGGACTCCTTGTCAACA
Organism: Sterrhoptilus dennistouni; assembly: GCA_013397095.1. Lineage (NCBI taxonomy): Eukaryota > Metazoa > Chordata > Aves > Passeriformes > Zosteropidae > Sterrhoptilus > Sterrhoptilus dennistouni. The sequence continues at coordinate 176,237 of VWZU01001457.1, forward strand.
GCAGAGTAATGCACAGTGACAGCCCCTTTCTCCATGATTAACTAACAGCCACCCATGCCACTGAACACTTAGCTATTTTCTATAAAGTAGAATGAATTTGAGAGAAAGTTGGATCTCAGTCCTTTCCTTCTCATTTCCCAGGGAAAGACAAAAGAGGACACTGATCAGAAATGCTGTAAATTGAGGGACTTGATTATCCCTCAACATGTTTGAAGCTAGTATAATTTCCTATTTGAAAGAAGGTACTGAATTTATAATACAACCCTAGACCTGAAGCAACTGCTGTAAATCACTGCATCTAATTCCATCATTTACTGTGATGGAATTACAATGATTTACTATCACTTGAACATCTATCTCTGAAAACTCTGGTACCAAGAGCATTTGACTGGTACAAAAGAAAATTTTTAAAGCTGAAGTTCATGCATATATGTCGTGCTAATGTTATGCACACTGTTGGCAAGGATGCCTAAGAGGAAATGTAGAAGCTTACTATAAAAACCTTAAATTAAATGGTTGAAGTACTGAAGTTGTAGTTTGAAATAAAGGATTTTTATAATGTGAATCAATCCATGGAGCTAAACTGCTAGAGGTAAAGCTGGAAATTTTTTAGATAGATATAATTGATTATTTAAAAACCATCTGAGAGATACTTTTCAAATTAATATGTCGGTATCTGTTGACATCTCTATTTTACAGAATCACAGAATATGCTGAGTTGGAAGGGACGCATCCGAATCATGGAGCTGAGCTCTTGGCATGGGGCAGCACTATCCACAAGAGAGCCCTGATGTGCCTGGAATTGCTGTTCAAAAGCTTCTCAAGCTCTGTCAGACTTGGTGTTGTGACCACTTCCCTGAGGGAGCCTGTTCCAGTGCTGAAACACCCTCTGAGGGAAGAACCTTCTCCTGATATCAAACCCAAACCTCCTTCAACAAAACTTTGGGCCATCCTCTCAGATCCTGCCGCTGGTCAATGGAGAGAAGAGATCAGTGCCCGTCCCTCCTCTTCCCCTCGCAAGGAAGTTGTAACTGCAATGAGGTCTCCCCTCAGTCTCTTCCAGGCTGAATAGACCAAGTGCCCTCAGCTGCTTCTCATACAGCTTCATCTCAAAACCCTTAGAGGCCCAATTTTTGTAGGCAGAGGAGAGATAGTATTGATACCTGTGAGCACGTTGATTCTGCTTTAAAATGACAGAGAAAGCTGTAAGAACCACATGATTAGGGTATTATAAACTTTAAACACTGCATGCCTTCATGTGAAATATGATGCTGAATAACATTTTGTGATGGGATAAGGCAGGGTCTAGAATGGATAATGAAATGAAAACTAAGTATTTGTCTGGAGTCTGCTCCTGAACGGTTAGTAGGAAAATTTATGCATGAAAAATTATGAGAGAATAATGTCCAGTGTTTCAGGTCATCTAAGTAATTTTGGTTTTGTTCCATTACTTTAAGTAAGTACCTGAAAGCGACTGTTATTCAATATGGTTTTGTACAGCACCATTGAAGATTCTTTTCCCCAACCTGTAAAGGACATGCTTCCAATGGAGAAGTTGACAGCCTTTGGCATACCAGACATTTGTTATTGCCAGCTTGTATATACCATTTCTCTAACACTGGTGCTGCCCTTTCTGCTAATGAGAGAGCCCTGGGACCAGGAAACAAATTCATTGAATCAATTTTGTCTCACTCTCAAGAGGAAAACTATACTCACGAAATACTTGCACTTCAGTTTTGCCCTTATATTTTCATTTACTTCCACAACATTTATGTGTACTGTGACATTGTACACTTAAAAAATAATCAAGAAAAGGTGTCTGAATGCAAATTTAAAGGCTATTTGTGGCTTTTAGGGATTTGATTGAAAATATTGGAAGTAACATTTGATTTATGAAAGACAAAATACCCTGCTGTTCTGCAGAAGATAGAAGATGAAGCAACAGCAGATCCACAATAAAATATTTCATCAGTCTTTTGTTTATTTATGTTATAATGTGAGAGATTTGACAGTTTGGGAAAATTATGTTAAAGTTAATGAACTAAAATATTAGAAAGTAAAATAATATGCAGCTCAAAAGAAGAGTAAAGTCCACTCAATACATTATCTGGATTTTGTTTCAAATCTTATTTTTGCAAGAATTTTTTTTCTGTCTGTTAATTGAGTTAATTAAATGTACGTTAGCATTGGAACAACCCTAAAGAGAATCATATTTCTTACTTTGCCAACTTTTTCAAAAATAGTGAGCACACAGAATGGAAAAAAGATAACAATCTAATCTTATAATTTCTCATAGTTTATTTGTTTTAGGGTACACAAGAGAAGCAGAAAAAGATTAAAATAGCATTAATAGATTTTGTAATCCTATTAATAAGATTTCTTATTTCAGAAAGTCACTTTTCATTCACCATTGGTGAGGTTATACATGAATAATGCTATCTACATTTTAACTGAGGTGTAGAAAAATGTTATTTTTTAAGAATTTCTTCATCCTAAGGATTTGTATACCTAGATTTGACAGCTTTGACATATTTTAAAAGCTCCCCACAACCAAGTGATTGTTTGAAAGACTTAAAGTATATTAACATAATTTATTTTAATTCAATTTTTTGCCACTTCTTGTAAAGTTCAGTGCCTCTACAGACAGTATTAAGAGTCAATCTGTCATTCCATCTGAGGAAGAGGATCAAGTAAGGTAACACATGAGCAAACTGAAGATACACAAGCCCATGAGAGTGGACAAGTTGCACTCCTATATGCTGAAGGACCTGTTTTATGTCATCACAAGGCTGCTCTGAATTACCAGTGGAAAGTCATGGTGACAGGGGGAGGTTTCTCAAGATTAAAAGATGATAGATGTCACATTTATGTTCGAAAAGGTTGAGAAACACCTGGGGAATTATAAATGTATCAGCCTGCATTGTTTTAATCCCACCTGGCTGTTCAAGTACCATGCAGCCACTCACTCACTCCACAAGTCTCCATTGGTGGGATAGGGAAGATAATAGGAAAAAAGGTAAAACTTTTGACTTGAGATAAAAATAGTTTAATAATTTAAATTAAGTGCTAGCTGCTGTTGTTATTATTAATATTATTGCTACTACTTTGAAAGGGAAAAAGAGGAAAGGAATAAAACTTGAAAGAAACAGATTATGGACAATACAATTGCTCACCATCCAATATCCTGGCCAAGTTCCTCCAGTCTATATACTGGACACGACTTTCTGTGTTGTGGAATAACCCCTTGGCCAGTTTGACTCAGTCATCCTGGCCATGCTCCCTCCTGGCCCTATGTGCACCTGCTCACTGGCACAGCATAGGAAACTGAAGAGTCATTGACTCAGAATAAGCAGTCTGAGTAACAGCCTGCTGTAACATCAGTGTGTTACAAATATTGCTGTCATACTGAACCCAAAACACAGCACTGTACCTGCTGCACAGAAGTAAATTAACTCTATCCCAGCCAAAACCAGGACACAGCCTCACTTTAGCTGTGGTGTGGATAATGGAGCAAATAATTCTGGAATTTGCAAGCATATTAAAGATGTGAAGGTGATTGGAAGTAGTCAACAGGGACTTATGAAGATGAAAACATGTGAGATAGTAATCTGTGATGAGATACTGGTTTCATGGATGAATAGAGAATAGTGGATATTATTTACCTTGTCTTTTCAAAGGTTTTGAGGCTGTATCCTGAACATCCCCAAGGACATACTGCTTGAGTATGTGACATATAAGTGGACAATTATATGGCCTGGAAACTGACAGAACAATCAGACATGTTTTCTGAGACATAGATTTGAAAAATCCCAGCTGATCCTTTATAGTAGATTTAAGAACATATACTGTATGTTAAAATGTGTTCCAAGTAGTATCTTAGAATATATGAGATCGCATTTTAGAAGATGTTCAGTGAACACCGAACACAGTGTCTGTTACCCTTTTGCATATATCTAAGCACTTGCAAGTATGGGAAACCTTCAGCATACTCAGAAGAAGAACTAGAAGGACTAGCCTAAACAACAGAATAATAGGGCTAAGGACGCAGATTAAGAAAAGAACACAGACTCTAAGATGATATGTTCCCTTGAAAACGTGCCAAGAGGGCCACAGCACACATGGGAGGGATAAAGGTGAAGAGGTGAACGTCAGAAGACCACCACCATGGCCCAGAGACCACCACCACCAAGGACTGAGCATGCCCAGAAGGGTGTGGAGTAATTACCATACAAAGCAAGGATGGGTGGGGTCAGGAAATTAATATGTATAAAGGAGGGCCATAGAATATCATGCATATGTAAGACCTCAGGGAATAATAAGGGGGGCAAGTTCCCTGGTGGGTATGTGTGTCTTTGGTGAAATTATTCCCCACACATCTTGGCGTCAATAAATACATACCACTCTAACAACTATTATTAGTTGTAGAGTTCTTTCCATGGCATTTCATTTTCAAATACCAATGAGCTGAAATGGTTGTGACGAGTGGCATGAAGTCCATGCAGGCCATTCACCAGTATTGTGTCCTGGGGGTAGATACTGTGTCCACTATAATTTAAATATTTGTTAATGATCTGAATCATGAGACAGAGTGCACCCTCAGCAAGCTTTTATATGACACAAAATTGGAAGGCTTGGTTGATGTAGCAGATGTTTTTCCTGCGATTCAGAGAAACCTCACAGACCGAAGTAGAAAACTCTCAGGAGTCTCATAATACAGTGAAATACCAATTCCTGCCACAGAGTTGAAAGGTTCTACAGACATGCTGGGGGAATCAGTGGAAAAGTAGTTCTACTGAGAAAGATCTGGGTGTCTATCTTTTTCTACTAAGCACAGTACTCTTACTTTAAAGAACAATGGCCCTTTGGTGTATAGAAGAAGGATCCTTACCACCAAGTTAAGGGAGCCAGTCCTTCCCTACTTGGTTCTGGTGAGACACATCTGGAATTCTAGGCCTAATTCTATAGCCTCCTGGCAGGAAAGACATGAATTTACAGAAAGTAGTTCAGTGAAGGACTATAAAGTTGGTGAAGTGACCTCTCTATGAGAAAAGTCTGAGAGCTGGTATTGTTCATCTTGCAAAAGAAAAGGCTCCAGGGGATTTTACCATTTATATAAATACTTTTATAGGAGGGTGAAAAGAACATGGAGACAAGCTCTTCTCAGTCATGCGCAGTGACAGGACAAAAAGTCATGAAATAGAAGAAATACTACGCAGGTGTTACTGAGAGGTACTTGGCCACTGGAAGAAGTTTTCCAGAGACTTGGCGAAGTCTTCCTTTGCCAAGATATTAAAAAACAGACTAGATACAGACCTGAGCAGACTAGGACCTCTTGGTTGAGGATTGTAAAACTTGACCTACAGAGGTCCTAGAAATGTCCCTTTCACCCTCATCAATTTTGTGATTTTATGAAAAATTTATGGACATTTATTTTTATCATTAAAATTATTTTCAAAAAGAGGAGTTCTTGATGGTTCTGGCTTCTTTTTCTGCCAAGGTCAGGATTAATAGCACGAGAGACAAAGTTTGCATTTGGGCTTAGATGTTTATTCTTATCTATACTACAGTCTCACAAGCTGTGAGTTCTGCAGTACCTCTAGCTAACAAGGTGCAAAATGGAGGTGTCTCTAACTCTTTCCAAGGTTATTTAAGCATAAACTATCCAATAATGAGATGACACCTATATTATTTATAATTTTAACCCAATAACTGACCACTCAAGGTCCAGAATACAGACTTTTTTCACCCAATTAAAAAAAAAAACAACCCAAAACCAAGAAGAAGAAGGTGAAGAAGAAGGACTTAACCCCTTAAAACCTCCACATTGTCCCATATATATTACTATATACCAAAACCCCAAATTCTAAGTTTTTCACACAGTGAGATCACACAATACAATTCAAATTACACACCCACAACACCCAGTGCTACCGCTTAATTTTGGTAGCCTATTCAACGGCCTGAAGTCAAATGTAGTGCTTGCTTGAGGGTTAGCACCTTTTAGCACAGAAAGCCTGAAATTCTCAGCTTCCAGAATTCCAGGAATCATCTGAAGCTGCTGAGTTTTCACTTCAAAAGATATTTTTAAAGTCACGTTGACAAAATATGGTCAAACCTTGCTGTGCATCCTTCCTCCAACCTTCACACATAACTCACTCATAAGCAATATGATTTGTCCTGAGACAAGTATGCCAGGTGGGAATTGTCCTGCGGTAAGAACACAAGTTGGGAATTGCAGAAGGAACTGTCTGAATTCTTGCATAATTGATGCATTCCAGAGATGGGGGAGTTGTGATGATTGCAATTGCCTTTGGTACACATTGGCCTGCAAAATGATATTAAATGCTGATGGACATTGGGACAGCTGGACCAACTGTTCTCCCAAGGTTGCAGGCAGCTTCCAAGTGGATCTCCACACCCAATCCAGCAGGGCACCTTCAGGGATAGATCAGGGATCTCAAGACAAACTCACTTTCGAATAGGTGAGTAAAAGCACTAGGATCTGGTCACATATGGAGATAAAATCCTAAAGTAGCTCCACAGGTGGCTTACTGCTTTGTAATTGTACATTCTGCAAGGCCAAAGACTGTAAGTTGGTATGTTTCTAGCCAAACTTGCTCATACCATAACCTATAGACCTGTTTGTGTTTTACACCTCTGATACATATTTCATTAATATTTGATACTATATCGAAAATACGTCTGATCAGTTATCCACATAATCAATGTTATATTTCTCTCATCTGGGCAAAAGTCCTCTCTACTAATCTTCTGCACAAGACTTGGTTGCCTCACCTGCTCACCTTCAGTTAGAAGTGCATGGTAGGTCAGTTTAACACCTATCCTGTCAAAACAAGATCTTGTTAAACTAGACAGAAAGCTGCTGATATCATATTCATGCAACACGTATCTCTCATATAATTTTCATAAGGAATTCTGACCTACAGGAAAAGGCCTCAAAAGTCAGAATCCCAAGGCTGGGTGTACTCTAAGGCATCTTTTCCTTGAAGGAAACTTGTGAAAAAGTAAACATAGGTGAAAAAGTTTGTTTAAATTACTTCAGCTATATTTACATTTAAACCAACTGTTTATATCTTTAATTTTTATGTTTATGCTTTGTCTGTAAAACACAGCTACTTTTGTCTCATGAAGAACTGTACGTGCATTAAGTACTGAACTGATAAGGTAAAAACACTTGGAAAAAAGGCACATGTGATCCTGAATGGTGTTGATCGGAATGATGACTCAGCTCAGATATCCCCACTTTCTACTCTCTATTGACAGAGCGCCTGCCTTTGGGGATGTACATTTTTTCACTGTTTACGAATTACTAGATTAAATAATATCTTCATTAGGTGTTCTTGAGTCTTTCCAAGTCTCTAATTTTGTTGCATGAAAGAGTGTCATAGGATGCTTCATTTTGAATTAGCATAGCTTCATTTATATAACAATCCTTTCCCTTGAATGTGAGAATATGCTCCACATATGCTATAGGTTATCCCTGACTGTACACAGATTTTAAAATTCATCTTCCAGCAGGGGGTTGACACAGAGTCTCAGTATCTCTTGGATATGTGTAAATTGCTGGTTTTCTATTTCTACATCAGCCTCACTACTGAAGAAAACATAAATACAATGAAGAAATTTCTCTGTTCCCAAATCTTAGCTCACATGTTCATACCTGTCTCATATTCTATTCTGTATCTCTTTTATACTTAAAAAGAAAGACTGAAACATGCTATGTTCCAATAGGTTATGTGTTTTACTTACTGAAAAGTATGTCACTAACCAAAAGTTTCACATAACATTTCTTTTGGCATTGAAACATGGCTTGTACGCCTACAGAGATAGAAGAACTTTAGAAATGTACCAATTAAGTTCTGTATTTGTGTCAGGCATTGACCAAGATCTATCCAAGAATGCAATGATTGACCTATAAAGGTAATGGGATTAAAACATTTTAGATTTAATTAAGAATATTGAAGAGATTTAGAATAATGGGTCTGATAATTTTTTGGGTTTCTCTGTTGTTATGAAAATACTTCAGATTTTCAACCATCAATACTTCACATTCAGTACCTCATGTTTAATACCATTTCATCAATTTTCTAGAACTGACCTAGGCCACAAGCTGTTTCTTATTTTTTTCTTTCACTTATATCAATTCTGTAAATATTTTTTATTCCAATGCAAACCCTTAAATAACTCTCTTAAAAAAAAATATTTACAAATACTGATTATAGCAATTACTGCTTACAGTTAAAAATTATGAAAACCGTACCAGACTGTGTAGTTTATTCCACCTCTGGGACAAACCCAGCCAAGGGGTAAACAATTCAGCCTCTCATGAATCCTATCCTAATCACTGCATCATTTGGATTGTGCTACTACCTCAATCCAGTGATCACCATTTCACAACCCAGGACCATGGATAAATTTCCTTGCAGTAACTTCCTTAAGGCACTGCTGAATGGCAAAAAAAAATACCATTGTCATGGATGTGGTGATAATAAAGCTTTTTTTCTTTGGCATTCATTGTGTGAGTTGTATGCATAACTTTTGATTCAACTACTCTTTTCAACAGGGCTCTACAGAGAGTTTTCTCCTTACACCTGCCTATATGTCTCCTCATGCCTTTCATTTACCAGTATCATTATCTTAGATCCACAGTAAGTTATCAGTTTGACTTCAGAATTCTGACAGGTTCAAGATAATTTGTGGGCTTCCTGACTATATCACTTTTTCTGTTTGTTCCTGTCTTATCTTCAGCTTTCATCCAGAAGGAACTGAAGTTATAAATAAAATCAGATCCCTCTTTGCTAGAAGTTCATTTCCTAATCTTTTAACAATTTTATATATACATTATAAAATCTAGATTTTTTTTTAACGAGCTTTTTTTGTCAGCATTTTTTTGTTTGTGTTTTTTCCTTTGTCTTCTTTTCTTTAAATACTTCTTGCCAAATGAGTTGAGGTCTAAGAACCAAACTCATACCAGACCATTAAAAGCTCTAGTTTCCAGAGCATTCCTCTGCTGTAGAATTTCAAATACAAAATAGGAGCTCTGGTGGACTGGTACTCGACAGCATGACTGGTTCTCTGCTCCTTTTTTAACTGTGACATTTGCTTTCATTTTATACACAACAAAAAAATAACCTGAAAACCACCTATCCTTTGCTGGATTTGTGTCACACACACACACACATCTATGTCTTATGAGAGTGTTTCATATTAATTTTCTGCTCAGCTGTCTCAGGAATTGTTTATGTGGATATCATATATTAAAGCATTCTTTTCTTTCCTGATTTCTTTTTTTTGTTTGTTTGTTTTAGTGCTCTTCTGATTGTTTCTCAGGCTTGAGCTGCAGAATTTTAAAACTCAGTAAATTCTATTATTCCTGCTTAATAACAAGACATGCACTACATTAAAAAAAAAAAANCCAAAAACCCCACAAATATTTCTCTCTAATCATCTTTAAAATTATATAATATTAATAGAGAATAGTGATAGTAAAATAAAATATAATGATATTGTTTTAATTTCAGTTAAGAGTGTTATGATATACCTAACAGTACCTTTTTTTCTTCTTACAGGTATGTCTTACATTTTATACATTGGCCTGAAGGCTAGCTGTTGCAGTATGCATTTTGAGCTTTCTAAATTTCTGCATAATTTTTGTATCCCAGTTTCTGTAAGTGTTCATCCACCCCCATCCCCTTTCCCAAATACCTGTCTTTAAGCCACATAATAGGCTTCCCCTTCTCCATTATATCTCCTCAATACCCTGTCTCAGTGTATTGTTTCTCCTTAATAGACCGAGCCCAGTGCTTTGTATCCCCTTAACAGCTCTAGACCAGTGCATTGTATCTTATCTGTGAACACACTCTGAGTGCTTGATGGCCCTGGCTGAGTCAGGTGGCTCAGCCAAGGCTTCAGGTATCTCCCCACCCCTTTTACCCCGAAATGGCAATATCAACCCCCCTGCACCTAAACCACTCTCCCTCATTTCCATCAGTAACGCCCATATTCATAAAGGCAAGTAAGAGAAAAAATCCTCACTCACACTCTCATGCCTTGACCACCTGGGTCTTCGCCCTAAATAAACACCTTCCTAAGTAACACCAAGTGTGAGTTGCTCCTTTCTTCCAAGTCTCTGTCTGAAATCTGGACCCAAAGGATTAACTCGTTTATATGGTATCTGAAGAGCAGAGCTAGCCAGGAAGACAAGCTTGGAAGGACCATAGCTAGCTGCTAGAGATTTCATTCCCAGCTCTAAAGCTGTACTGCCAGTGACTTTAAAAAAAGTCATTGTCTTTAGAAATCTTGTTTATTTAATCATTTGTGTTTAAAACAATGTCTCAGCCTAAATGTAGAATCTCTGAAAGGTATCCAGGTACATGATGCAAGATCTGAAGAACTACCAGATGACAAGAAGTTTAAAAAAGAGTATAGATGCTTAGACATACAAAATTTGTTGTGGCTTGAAAGCTCTAGTCAAGATGTGTCATGAATGATACAAAACCGAATTAGGTACAAGAGTAATATAATGCATTAACAAGATTCCAGGCAGTCTTCTGTGCAGTGTATCCCTGACTCCCCTCTGTTTTCCCTCACAGTTGGTTTTGCCCATAATGTTCCCGCCATCCTTTCTGTTCATCAAGTTAACCCTGCCCTTTGTTCATGATCCTTCTATGCCAATCCTCAGTTGTGCCAACCTCTTGCCCATCCATCAAAGAACACCCTTTGCCTAGAATGTTCTGCGTTCCATGGCACCTGGTTGGTGTTCGAACTTTGTATCCTCTCCTTTATGTGCCCTATTGGTTGCTGTTACTTGTACCTCCCCTTGATTTCCCCACCTGCTGGATACCCATTGGTTGTTGTTTTGTTCCACCCACTGTACCACCCCCTTGTTTAAAAGCTGCTGTACAGCTCTGTCAGTTGCTTTTCTCTCCCTGACTCCTTCGACCTTGATAAACCTGTCGAACCTCACAGAGAGAGCCTCCCCGGCACTCCTTTGCCTGGGTCCTTGTCACTGACTCCTTCACATGGTGTAGGGCTGTGTGCCCTAAAGGTTCAGCATTGGCACTGCTTGCGCTCTGCCGTTCCCCACACTCATTGTTCGGCTCCTTGCTGCTAGCCAGAGCTTTGTGGATCATCAGGAGCAGAATGGCAGTCTTCGATATGCACTTGACTCTTACAAGAAGACAACAAAAAAAACAAGAAAAGGAAACACACTTTGAATGATGATTGTTTTGTCTTTAAGAAAATAAACACCCAGGGCTAAACTTCCTATTATTTGTTTCATATACTAGGCCGTTATGGTGCAACATTTGTAGAGTTTTGTTTACAAATACCTGATATATGCATAAAAGATGCTTCAATAGTTTTTCTTTTTTACTTCACTTTTAGTCAAAATGAAGAAATTTAGAATTACTTGAATTTAGAATGCCTTTTTTTAAAAAAAATCTAAAAACCAAATTAACATTTTTTCTACAGTGCATGTTTTCTTACCTGTTTCTAGGTTTTATGTCTGCAAGCACTGTTAAGATGCTAGTTGAAAATAAACTCTTGTTCTGGAAATGCTTTTACTTTTATCTTATAAGAGACTGTACATTTTCAGAGAACAACTGAATTTATTTTTATATAAAATTAGATTTATTTCAGTAGTCCACAATATTTATACACTTTTTATACTCTGATACATCTTTGTCATTTCAAAATGTTGGAAATAGTGCTTGATTAGACCTAATCAGAATCACTTGTTCTGATATGACCTTCTTTCTCAAGATAATGTATCTATTCAGAGGTGAAGAGGAATTTAATTAAACCCTTTTGAACTGTTTCCTCTCTTTTTAGACAAAAGTACTACAAAGAAAAAATACTAATGCATACTACCTAAAAAGAACCCCAAAAAAATCACCTTAAACTTTACAATTTTCAAAATACTAATGACCTAAGTATACAGTATTGCCCTCATATTGAATATATAAACTCTAATTTTAAGCTGGTCATGTGATTTAAATGACAGTACTTTGAATTTACTACCTGCTAGAAAAAACCAAAAATACTTTGTTTTTCAAATTTTCTACTGCATCTTTGCTTGGGAATATTTGCCTTAACAATGTTTACTTAAAATAATCTTGGCTGTTTAGTAGATTTAAATATAAAAAACCCCAACTTCTGCAAACACTAACTTTTACAGGAAGAAACAATTAAGGTACCCTGTGAGTGTAACTAGCAAAATGAACTTCCTGTCTGTATCACTGAAGTGCTAAGTAATCACCACTTACAAGCAGAGGAGAATCTTCTCATCACTGCAAGTTGTAGTGATTTTAAGTGCCCATTTTCCCCCTTCAAGAGAAGACAAGTACTTGTATGCCTCAGAACAACTTGTGGCCAATCTCTAATGCAAATTTTTTGGTAGAGTGTTGGTTGAACTGTGGAAATAAGGAGAGGGGCCATGGATAGTATTATCAAATTGTATCTGTCTAATACCATGTAAGTTTGCTGCTTAGTCAGAAAAGTTCTTAATTGGCTGCTTTTTCAAGATGCTGTTTTTGGTCAACAAAGTGATACACTGAAATGAAAGCCTATGTCTTTAAAGCAGGGAAAAAATATCCTCCTACACATGTATGAAAGCAACTTGTGAAACTAATTCATTTGCACTAGTGATCACTGTGGCTGAGGGCTTATTGGGATCAAAATCAAAGACTGCAAATCCTTTTAGAGATGAAAACATCAACAGTTGCATTAACTTGAATGGGTGTGGGAGATCAGAGAAATTCAGAACTCTTTTACTGGAGGGTGATGAATTCCAGCAGTGCTGAGGTATCCATGAAGCTGTAACCAGTAATCCCATAAGCACAGTGCCCTGTACTTCCTTCAATCCCATCCAAAACACTCTTCTCTCAGAGGTATGATGCTGTTTTATATCTATCTTGAATATTATATGCAGCAGCAATTTCTATTTTCACAAGTTCTGCCTTCGTAGTTATGCTAATTAATTGCTCATTATGTAAAACTTGCAGGATTTCAAACAACTAATTCAGCTCCATGTTTCAGAAATACATCATATCCCTTGTCCTTTATAGGAAAGTGAAACGTATCTCCCAGAATTTTCTTCCTGTTCTCAGCTATATGTAAAAACATGAGCTTCACATAGACCTTCAGAATAAGGAAAATGAAAATTGGGAGCTGTGTCCATAGTTTGTCTCTGCAAAACTTGCCTTTTGAAAACCTTTCAGTCTTGCTTGCTCTGTTTAGCACAATTAGCACATTGTAATTAGGATTTTTAGTTCAATAGGATTAGGCTAATGGAGCAGCTGTAACATTTTCAACCCCCTTTTATTCTCCTCTTGTGATGTAGTTCAATTTGCTTGAAATAGAAACCTACCTGTATGTTTTAAACCAATTTGTTATAGAAGAGATGTTCACTTATGGTGAAAAGCTTCTGAATTTCCTTGATTGAGATATCTATATTTGAAATGCAGTGTTTCTAATGGCTAATTTTTTTTCTGATTACACCATACAACTGAATATTGAGTTTTTACAAGGGTTTTACAGGCTAGCTTTATGACTTTGTGGCTCCTGTAAACACAGTGTAAAACACAGTGAAAGAATGTTGAAACCGTATGAAGTTCTTTCAGAATTTCATTTGTATAACCCTGCAACCTATCTATGCCAGTCACGTTTGTGCTAAGTTTCTAATCTTTAAAGTATTAATATACATGGTTTTATTAGCCCATGTGTGCTAAATCCTTACATTACTGCAGTACTATAGAGCATGAAGTCTTTAATTTTATCATAGCAATGAATATGACACCAAGTCAAGTAATAATACCAGTAAATTGGAATACTCCAGGAAAAAAAAGTATTGATTAGGTTAATGTATTAATAATGTGCTTACAGGTGCTAATAATACCTACAATTTAAACTAAATGTCTTGTATAATGAAAATAATATAAATACAAAAATATAAATTTCAAAGTTTTGGTTCTATGTGCTGTGTCTACTGATTGAGAAAATCTATTTTTAAAGTAATTTGTAAATCTAGGGCAGATAATGGTGACAAAGAGAACAGAAAACATAATAATATGCTTTCTATTGTTTTGCTTCTACTTTGGTAGAAAAAAATCATTAAAAATCCATGACATTGGTCATGTTTAGAGTAACTTGTATTTAAAGATAAGTATAAATTTAATTTTACCTTCAAACCAGAGATCAGACAAAATTTTTTGTTACTAGATTCTAAAACATTATAAGGCATGCTTTTATCAGAAATATGGGGAGTTGTGTAGCTGTCAAATATTTCTGATAATTTTTCCACTTTTAATTTTTGAGTACCAAGTTCCTGATTGATAGGGAGGCCTTTTACATGCAGCTTTCTGACACTACTTTGTTAAACTACTTTTGTTAATTTTTTTCGACTGTTCCAGTTTGATCAATTTCAAGTACTATCATACATTTAGCAAAAAAATAACGATTTAAAATGTTTAGCTTTCATACACTCAATAGTTCCTTTGGTTTCGCTATACCAATTTCAAACCAGCCAAGTATACAGCACTTGCTTGCATGTTCCTTAGCAGCAATCATCTATCTACTTTTCCACCAAACCTGTTTTTCCTCTTTTCTCCTCATCCATTTCATGATACTGTTTCTTCCACTCATCTTATTCTCTCTGGAGTTGTTGCCTGCTTGGAGCTGCAGTGATGAATGTCTGTTTATGGTAACTAGTGCCTATTTCAGCTACTTCATTACATTGACAAAGCATATATATTTCCTGGGGAAAACAGTCTCACTCATACCATTACAGTCCTTACTTGGATTTGACATGCTCCTATCATTGTTAAGGAAATCCCTGCATTCTCTGGGTGTTCCTCCAATGCTGGATGAAAAACTTTGAGTAATACATGTTCTTGTGATGTGTCAGAGATTCCTATTGTCAATACCTTACTGAAAAATCATCATATTTGCACATATCCCTCTTTAAACTTGTCACTCCAAATGCCAAACACCTATAGTTTCACTGTTTTCTATTGAAAAATGCTGCTATGTTCTTTCTAGTTTCAAACAGCAATTTAACACCCTCTGAGATGGTGTAACAAGATGTACAATCTCATCAGAAGAAAAGACTGGAAGTGCACCAATATGAATAGAATTTTTTTTCAATACAAATCCTCCAAATTATTAATTTTTTACAATTCTCTGATTCTTTGATTTAAAATCATGCTTTTCTTTTGTAGTGAAAATCATCTCCCGTTGGAATGCATTGAAAACATTATGACTCCTCTATGTTCACCAAATTATCCCTTAGGGTTTTTTGCGAAGCCACAGGAAGACTCCCTTTTACAGCTTCTAAAAATCTAATAGATGAGTCTAATATGACTTTCCTGGCTATTTAAAAATAAGCTACAACTGTAAAATTGTGTAAAGTGTAAAAGCCCTCTGTCATGGGGCTTTTTTCCTTTGTAACATCTTTCAGGAAGACAATCTCACTCTGGAAAACTTACAGGCTCTAAATTTTTCATTACTTGAATTTTCCCTAATAATAGTTGGGAAATTTAAATCTAGTCATCACTCTATGAAGAGAAGTCAATTATAATATCACCAAGCAAAGACAATGCAGGTAAAGAACATGTCATTTGTTCTGCCACTGAGAAAAGTCCCTCTAAAACTGTTCCTGTTTTTTCGGAGTGTCACCATCTTCATCCATGTTCAAAGAACTTTCTATGCCAAGAAAAGCAGTTTCACACAGAGCTGTCCTTTTCTGACTGTGCTTTGTATGCATTTTGCTAAGCCTTATCTTCTAATTAGGCTCTACATGACAATGAGATAACTTTTGTAGACTGTGACTACTGCTTTTTTTATGTTGTCTCTTATACAGTCTTGTCTGGAATTCTTGCTGTCAAAACCATTGGAATTCACCAGGAAGGTTAAATATTTAAAATATATTGCTCTGGGATAGAGAAGTTAAAAGGTCACTGGAGCTTCTTCTATGTTTCTTCTCATTTTGAGACAGCATCTCTGAGACAGCATAAATGACCAGAGCTGTGCTATGCAAGCATCAAACATAGGCAATCATCTACCTTTTCCTGTTTAGCAAATAGATTTCTTTTTCCAGTCATTCTCAACTCCAGAATATTTCTTGAATTCTAAAATAGTCTGACATTTCCATCTGGTTCACTGAAAAATTCATGTATTTTCTAATGATTTATGATTTAATTTTATGTGACACTATGAAAGTTAACATGAAAAAACAGATATATTTCAGAATTATAGTATAGTCCTTTCTATTTTCTCATTCTCATTTTGAATTATTTAAAGGAAAAAAAACCAACACAGATTTAGAAAGGTTTTTCTGGTCTTTTGTGTATTATAAGTGTATTGAAATATTGGATAGATATATGGATCAAAGCAGGTCAAGCATTTTTGTAGATATACAAACTAGCTGAAAACCCCCAAATCTCAAATATTCAAAATTTTGCAATTCTGACCACAACAGAATTGAGATAGGAAAGGAAAAGGAAAAAAACTAGAAGGAGAAGGGGAAGAGCAGGGAATGGGCAGCAGGGAGGAGAGAGAAAGGGCTATTAATATGTGAAGCATAACTTCTTTTTAAGGATTATTAAGACTATTTTTGAACATGTCTTTTCAAGGGTAGCTTAATGCCAGTTGATAAAGTCGTGTAGAATATAACAGTTTTTACAGTAGGTATATTTATGCTTAACATTCCTACAATAATTAAGAAAGGTGCCAAAGCTTAAAGGAATCTAAAGAGATATATTCTTTTTGCAACTTTTGCAAATAAATCTGGCATAGGTCGGTCAGGAAAGAGTAAGGAGTGGAAAATAAAGGAAGTGAAAGGAATTGTTTTTTCCTTTTAAATATCAGTGGAGTACTGTTAAAGACTGAAGAAATGTGGCGTTGGACTTCTTAAGTAATGTTAGCCATTTAGACTGCCTGCTTCCACAATTTTCAGCTATAATTCCACATTCCACTCATTTAACCATAAAAATGAAATTTTCCTAAAAGAGTTTGTGTATGGATATTGATTGAATTTGGTGATATTTTTTGCCTCTAGAATTACTTGAGAACTTCTAGAAGTTCCAGCCTAAATTCCAAGTTGGTTTGGTTTGTGCTTGGGTTTTTTTGTTGGTGGGGTTTTTTTGTTTGGTTGGTCTGGTTTGGGGGTTTTTTGGTAACTTCTAGTATATTTTATTTATTGAAGCACATAAAAAGTGGACCCAGAGCTGTTCTCTTGTCTACGAGTAATTAAATGTCTGGTTGTTCATTTCAGGAACAGGCCATAGAGGATACTCATTACAAAAGAAGACTCTAGCAAAAAGAACAGCTTGATATTGCAAGTCATCCACACAGATATTATTGTACTGTACTCCAGGTCAAAGTTGCCTTGAGGATGATGTAGATTGCTCATTATTTCCATGTTGAGAAAGCCAGAAAGGGAAGAAAGAAACCAACAGAAACCAACAACATGGGATTGGATATAGTGACAAGGAATCAGTAACTTTTTCTGATATAGATTTTGCATTAAAATGAAACATATCTGATATAATTCCTTTTTAAAAAAAGTCTTTCAGATACATACAACTTGAATTTTGTTAAAAAGAGCCAATTAGATTGAAGTTCGGCATAGCATTATTTTATGACTGTTGGACTGAAAGATAACAGGTGTCATGAATAGTATCGTTGGGTGTTTGCTGACACCTGCCAAATGAACAAAAGGTAAAAAAGGGAGACAGTACAGAAGATAAAAGACACAAATTATTACTACTACTACTATTTTTGTTGTTATTATTGTTATTCAATGATGATGGTGATGATGATGATGAAGATGATGATGGTCAATTATATCAGTTTTGTTGACATGTCTTCTGTTATTTGAAACCAAAAAACTCCAGTGAGCTTTAGTAACCAAAGACAGAAGTGAAATTTGAATCATCCCGTCTGGTCTGAAACCTTCACAGCAAACAGCCTGAAGTTCAATATCTAAAAGAATGTTCTAATGACATCACTGTTTTTAAGCAGACGTTTTGAGAAGGAAGGTCTGGAAATAAATCTTGATTTGGGAAAGATATTTATGAAAGATATTGCTCTAGAGCTACAAGATCTATAAAAAGACAGAATTATGAAAGCGAATAAGGAGCCATTTTATTTTTCATGTGTCTTATTACCCAAATTTTGCAAAACATCAAAAAATCCAATAAACTGCAGAGAAAGTAGAACTTTTTCTTTATTATTTTTATTAATGATTGCATTATTCACAACTCCAATAACAGCATTTGCCTGAGAAGCAGTTGTGTTTGCCTCAGAGTTAATAAGTAGCCCTCACAACTTTGGTGAGGACAGGTATATTTAATTTACTGTGTTTTAGGGAAGCAGCTCACCAAGATTTAAAAAGCCACCACAGTGTTCCACTAATATAAATATTTTTACAATTTTGCTGAGTTTTTCCTACTTTTCTAAACATGTTATTGGCCATGTGCCACATTTATTATTGCCAAAAAAGACAGCTAATTCCAATAATGTATTATAAACAAAACTAAAAAAACCTCTTAAATATTTTTTTCTTGCATGAAGTATACTGCCACCTTCTTTTTAATACTATTTTATTAGTCTCTTATTGCTTCTATAACATGCATCTCTTTTCCTGCTCTGCACAGTACAATGATTAGTAAATTAGAAAATGTCAACGGTTTGTTACACTAAGAGAGTTATTGTAACTAGGTTAAGTAAGGTACTAAAAGTACAAAATATCTTCTGTGCTACAGACAAGTTTATGAAAATTCACTTAATTTAACCTAAAGCTGGCAAAGATTCTCCTAGTTATGTACAAAAACTTAACACTTGATTGTGTACTAAATAATTATAACTTGATTGAGTTCACTGAAACAAGTCTCTTTATTGCCTTTATGCCAGTGTTTACTTAGTTTAGCAGTATTTTGCTGCAAAGTTCTGTAACTTGTGAAATTCTAGTCTACTTTTAAATTCATTTTAAGCTTCATACTTTACTTTTTGACTCCTATAATAGCAGCAAACCTGAAAATAAATACTTCCATGAAGAAAAGTAGTTATCTTTCGTATAGAAAGCCAACATGCAGAGACCACCTACGTTTGCATGTGTATGAAGGGGTTGAAAAGAAGTGGTCTAAGTCAGAAGCAAGCTGAGCTGCTTTGTGTTCAATGTATTATCAGGATATAATTGTGTTCTAATTTACTAACCTTTTTCACTTTCTGACTCTGATTGCTAAAACTGAGGAACATCTGGAAGTACACAGGTGTTTGTGAAGCCTCATTGCCCATATTAGGTTTTGTCAAGGCTCAGCCAGCAGACAGGAAAAAAGGAGAAAAGCAATGTGTGAGAAAAGCAATCTTCAAGCTTCCACCATGCTCTGGCACAGGATGTTGTCACCTGAGGTTCTCTGTGAATTGGAGTTTTCCTCCAAAGTACATGTACTAGCTGTGATGTAATGGAGGCATAGGCTCACTCCTTCTTGCCTCTCCCTGTTGGAACTCAGACAAGGATGAGAACTTTCCATGCTCAGGGATTTCTCTACTGATCCCCCTAAATATCAGTGTGTTGCTAGAGATACTCACAGCAGGGAACTTAAAAGGAGATTGTTTTTCGTTATATTTTAATTTGTATCAGCAAGAAACAGATGAGTAAGAGGATTAAGAGGTTTAGGATTCAGTAGATGGATGAGTAACTTATGATTATACAGGAACTTTAAGTTTATTGTTAGAGACCTGATTAATTATTTCATTGTGAAAGAAAAGTTCTACATCAGAAACAGTCAAGGAAAAGTACCAGAAGCTTTTAGAGAAGCACATAATGGATCATGGAATGTACTACAATGGGTCATCTGGTTCAACCTTCCAGCTCAAGCAGGGTCATCCCAGAGCACTTGGCACAGAATTTCATCCAGAGGGTTCTTAAACGCTTCCAGTGAGGGAGATGTGACAATCTCTCTGGGCAATCTGCTCCAGTACATGGTTACCTGTGCATTAAAAATTCTGCCTCATGTTCAGGTGGAGCTTTCTGTGCATGTGTCTGCCCATTGCCTCTTGTCCTATTGCTCAGCACCCGGGACCCAGCTCCACGCCCTTGCACTTCTCCTTCAGACACCTGCATATATTGATGAAGTCCTTTCTCAGTTGTCTCTTTTTGAATGAACAAATCCTGATACTTCGGTAATTTTTGGTTAATGGTCATCATTAGCTAAAAGAAAATGTGTCTGGAATGATGTCCCTGTCCTGTACCTTTTACACATTTCTGGAACTCTGTAAAATTATCTAATAATGCCAATTCTATAAAAAGTTCCTTATGCTTCAGTAGCCTGTCTTGATAAACAAATTGCTGTTGCTCTCTTTGATATATTTTTTTTAAAGAATAATTATCTGTAAATGTATTGAGGTATTTTTTTTCCTCTGTCAGAGCCATTGTTGGTGCAGTATTTTTATTATAATATCTGTTCATCCCTTTGTATCAACATCTGTTTCTCTCTGTGCAATATAGGTCTAGTCTAGCCCAGGCTTTCCCAAGTGAAAGTAAAAGACCTTATTCATATAAAAAGCATCAATGAATGCTTTACTTTTTTTTTTAATACTGATTACCTTACTTTTTCTGTCAAAATATGAGGATTTGTTTACCTTTTTTAAAACTAGTCCATGACCAGCTCAGAAGATCAGCAACTTCCTTTATGTAATATTCTAATGTTTGGGATTTTTGACAAAAATTTCTTTATATTGAATTTTTTGTATTATCTGAACTCATCCTACTTTTCAGCAGTCTTTTTCAACAAGATGACAGAAATAATGTCATAAAACTTAACATTTACAGGGAGACAAACATAGAAGAATATGGTATTTAAAGACAAAGGTAATTTCATTAAATTTTTTTTCTAATAGAACCAGCTTCCTGGCAGATAGTTTCACATTTGATGTGGGCTTTTTTATACACTCTTGCGTTGTGATTTGGGATAACACATAATATATAGAGATTTTACTGTGATTTGAAGTGTAAGTTTAGGTAGAATTAAGTACAGTCATTCTGTCTTGTATTATAAGTAGAGCTCCCCTGAAGTAGATTGGCTTTGTTCTAAAGACTATCATTACTAAGGCATATTCTTCTAATGTACTGCTGTATCAATTACACAGGATGAGAAAGTAGGCAAATCATATTCCTTCCATTTTTATTTCATAATAATAATTTATTTTATATATATTGCATGTGCATGTATGGGGAGGATTTTTCCTCTTTCCTGATGTGCATCTGAAGCTGGAAGTCTTCAATACTGTTTCAGAGCCTCCTGGAGCCTTCCAGTAAGTCTTGAAGTAAGGTTTCCCATAAAAGACACATTTATGATACTGCAGTCCAGGTTCAGCTGCTGCTGTTAAAGGGCTTTCTAGTGTTAATTCCTTTTCTTTAAAGGAAAACTTGGAACTCTTCATATAGAAGAGACTTTATTTAATAAGTTCTTTTCAAAAGTACTTATTAAAATATCTGGGAAAGAGAGGAATAATGTTTTCTATCTCCTTCCTACAGAAAAAAAGGGTAGCAATTTGTGATGCTTATAAAAGTACTCCAAATAATGGACAAAGTTGTAAAGAGCTTACAGCTAACAGCTGTACAGTTACAGAGAATTGAGATTAGTGGAAGAGGCTGTTCCTGACCCAATTTTAGATATTTTATTGTTTTGAAATGAAGACCTTATATTCAGAAAGTCTAAATTATTTTTTTTTTAATTCCAACTCCCTTTCTTATATACTTGTATGCCTACCTGTAAGAATTTTGGAATTAGGTTTGAACTAGCCAGCCTGCGCCCCACACCAAGGCCAACTGTGAAGCCTGTGGCACAGCTAGAAATTAGATGTTAAGGTATTAATAGGAGATAGTGGGTTTTCCAGGTGTTAATAGCTATAGTTATTAGTGTGAACCCTTTAGCTACCTTAAGGAACAAGTGAAACAATATCTATTTATATTCTTTCTGTGTTGTGTGCCAATGAAAATGTATCTGCATCTGTAAACTATCTAGAAGTGTATATAACCTGCCATCTTAGATGAAATAAACGGAGAACGTAGCATTAATCATAGTGATTGGATCTGCGTTTACTCCTGTCCAGCTTCTCATTTATTTTAAGGGTCCTCTCACTTTACCTACCAACAATCTTGTATTTCTACATTCCTGTATTTGGAGTAATAATATGCAGAATAGACCTCTGACTGAATTCAGACCAAGCATCTCTCTTTTCCTGTGTCCTGCTCTGAAGGAGTACTCCAGGATTGCAATTTTCCCTGGTAAAATTCAATCCTCACTTTTAAATAGACTGGACTCTGAAATTTCCTTAAGTGCAGAAATCTTGGTCCTATCATTTGCACAAGACTTCTTTGGCACGGTTGTCAGAAGCCCCGTCTAAAAAATAAGAGGCCACCCTTACTCTTCCAACTTGTGTCGAAATCCTGCTGTGAAGTTCTGGACCTATTTCACAAGGAACTATTTTATCTGGTGAGGGAGATACTTCACATCCACAAAAACAGTTTTACCAGGTTCAATCTCAAGTGCAGGATTTTTGAAAGGAGGAAATATTTCAGTTTCTGGGAATCGTTGATGGAAGATGTAAAATAGTGCACATAATCAGATATCTACAGCTGTGTAAAAACATTATAAACATATTCCTCGAAGTTCTATGATTTCTAGCTCAGTTACTAACTTAATAGGTTAAGAGTGATTTACAATACTTCTAAGTAACTTTTGTTCTATTTCTTTTTGAATGCACAAATATTTTGCCTCCTAAACATACTCCAACGAAGAGATCACACACATCTACTGCCCACTGGATAAGAATAAACATTTTGTCTTTATTTAATAATGGTGTATTAAGTTTGTGATTTTTCATGGATTACTGCTACAGTAGTTTAAAAATTACATTTCTTGTTTACTTGCTGCATTTCTTGTTGTTGCTTATTATTTACTGATTTCAGGCTATACCTGAAAGCCATTACCTGATAAAGATCTCCAGTGTTGATATTGTTCCTATAGAATATGCTTAGTTGCCAGTACACCAAGTCAGTAATAGCAACACAGGACTGATTATGAAATGTTGATAATGTGATTTATTTTTTTTTAACATCATCACTCTATCTGATTTTTAAATCACAAAATCCAAGTCTCTGACCAGAGGAATCTTGCTTATTTGTATGAGCTACTCTTCACAATCATCCTGTTCATTTAGACAGAAAGATGTGTTTTTGTGATATTTTGATAATTTTCTAAAGTAAGAATATCCTTTGCAAGATAACTCCCCACTGAACTACAATCGAAATTATGCCCAACTTTAATCTGTATATCAACACAGCAGGCAAATGTAATATTCAATCTTACTGGCACAGCAGCTTTAAGTAGATAGTACATTTAATAAGACCATTGTGTAAAAGTTAAAACTTGTATAAATCCTGCCATTTTATGGAGACAGCATAAGTATGGCTTCTTAAATTATCATACTGAGATCTAAAATATACTTTCTTTGTGCTTTACTTTGTTTGTATTTCATTTGTCTATGAGAAGTAGACATGAATGGTTTTTGCAGCTAAGAGGGGATTTCTTTTGTACTTCCATAGTAATTTGCCCCCTGTGGGATGCTGTATTTTAGTCTCACTATGGATCCTCCTCTTGAACCAAAGCCCAAGAGGAAAACTGGCAGACAAGGACTGAGATCAGAAACATTCCTGAGTGTAAATGATACACTTTTGTTAACTCTTTATCCATTCACAACCATTATTCTCTTTTGCCTAGAAGGGCTGGCTGGGAAAAAACAAATTGCTGCGTGGTCCTTTGCTGAAGCTGCCTTTCTGACAGCAGTCAAGGTCTTACTGTGGTTTTACTTAGAGCACTGGTAGCCAGCAGCTTTGCTTTAAAAGTTTGTTTAACTTTTCCTTTTGACAATTTCTTTTGGCTAACTGTATTAATGTTAGTCTATATTTTTTTTAAGATTCTTGCTTCTTACACCCCAAAAATCTTCAGTTATTGTTTTCTTTACTAATCATTAGATGCAGCATCAGCTGTATTTTCTGCCTTGGGTAATTAAGCAGGAGAAGGAAATATATGTATGTGGAAATAGAGGGAAAAGAGAAAAGCTAAAAAAGAAAGATACAGAAGTGAGGAAGAAATTTCATCTCAAAATGTCCCTTGTAGTGAAAATTTTAATAGAATTCGTAGTGACTTTTCCTCTGCAACCTTTTAAATGGATACTATATATTTAAGATTTGGAGATGCAGGAACAACATTTTAGTTGTAGCTAAATGAGGAAGCTTCTTAAATTTTTTGTAAATGGTAACAAAAACTTAATTAAATACTGTGAATATACTATTTTTCATTCTTATGTAATGAACATTTATTATTGTTTGTAAACAATGTCAATGATGGCAGCTGTAAGTTCAGATCTACAAGTCAAATTGTTATTTACTCCAAAAGCTCTTCCATCATCAAATAACTGAAGAAGATTTAAATGTGGAACTGAGTGTAATTTTATTTCTATTCATTCCTCTCCAGCACTGACAGGGAAGTCTGCAAGAAGATTTGGAGAGTATCTGGAAGACAGAGGGTGCATAACCACCAATACCACTGCCCTTAAAAATTCATAAGATTTATATCTACTGTGCTGCTGGAGGGGGACACTTACCCCATGATATCTTGTTGAGGAACACAGTCAGTGCAGGCAGCTCAGGCAGCAGCTGTGCTGGGAGCTGCAGGTTCAGTTCTGGGTGGGAGCCCAAGGCAAGAGGCCAGGAACTGCCAGCCCTTGGCCCAACAAAGGGCTCTGGGACCTGTAACACCAGCCAGGGGACCAGACACTGAGACACAGCAAGAGCTGATGGCTCAGGGAGAACAGCAATAGCTTTGTCCTTGGACTGTGAGGGTATAAAAGCCCAGAGGTTCCTTTGTTGGGGATCTCTCCTTGGAGGCACCAGCTTGAGCTGTTTCTGCACCCTGAATAAATTGCTTTATGCAATAAGACATCTGAGGCTCTTCTAAGGGAAACCTGGAGTTAAAGCTGGTAAGGAAATCTTGCCTGACTGTGTGAGGGCAGGCTGTGTGGGGACTTGAGGGAGGTACCCTTTGGCTAGCTGGAGATGCCCACTGGGAAGAGGCTTTGGTCCCAGCTGTCACAGTCCCTGGTGATAAGACTATGGCTGCTAGGAAGTCCTGTGAGTGAGTGGCCAAACTGAGAATTTTTCTTAACAGCCTCCTTTGAGGACCATGCTTTGTTCCAGGTCTCATGGTTGAAATCAATGAAGTATAGCAACACCTCTATTGTCTCAGAATCCCTTTTCCTTCAAAGACATTCAAGGGTAATTAGGGACTTTATTTCTGAGATCTATTATAGAAGGCTTGCTGTATATATTCTTTTTAAATTCTTGGTTGAATTATCCTACTATTCGAGAGAGTATAAAATGTTTGCCTTCTTACTGCCATCTATGCCTCCCACATGTGTTGTAGCTCAAGTTAGCGTCACCACTTTTTTTTTTCTCTATTCACTTTCTCTCATATACCTCAAGACCAGGTGCCCTTTGTTAACATGAAGTAGTAGTAATAATAATAATAATAATAATAATGATAATAATAATAATAATAATTATAATANATGATAATAATAATAATAATAATTATTATTAATAGTGTTTACAGCTAGTTTGAAGAGCTGGATATCTTTTTCTGAGGCGGTAAATTGGTCTTTTTTTCAGAGTTTCTCTACAAGAGTTTTAGCATAGTACAAAAATCTCCAAACAAACCATAGCTGCCATTTTTAATGGTAACATAGTGTTTCAGCCTAAATATTTTTGCTCCTCCTACTCACTTTTTTGTTATACTCCTATAAAAGTCCATTGTGTCATCTGAATATCTCCTTCTGTAGGACCCTTCATATGTGTGTTCCCAGAGTTCAGCTGTGGCTGCTTTACACATTTCAACTTCTAACTATTTAGACAAGTCATTTTTTGTTACCTTTTTTACTCCGCAATGGCTGATTTATTTGCATAAGAGACATCTATGCACATTATTTAAAGTATTTCTATGTTTCATATATAAAATTGCCATCACAACAAGTGATAAATGGAAAAAAATTTGAATGTCATTCTATCTCCTGGGTTTATCTCTACGTAATTTTGCAATCATATGCCCCAGAACCAATGTCATAAAAGTTTAGTTGTTTCAGTAGTATTTATAAGCTCTTTTACATTTATCTAACCTTAGCTTTAATATTGCAAAGCTTATCTAATTAAAGACAAAGTTATCTTCTGAGAGTTAAAAATCTATCAATTCTAACAGTTGCTTTGCTTTCTGAGGCTCACACTATGAATTAGAAATCATTGCCCTCAATGCACTTTTAATTGCAGTATCTTCTGAAACTAGGCTGGATATTAAATAGGAATCATGAGAAATGTTTTCTCTAAGTATTCTTTATTGAAAAAGAGTTATTAGGGTTTTTGTTTAAGTATAACTCCCTGTCAAGATTTTTTTGTTGTTGTTGTTGACTACTCACCAACAATGGTAAAAAAAAAAAGAATTGGACTCTTGCTACTCAGAGATAAAATCACTGGAGCTGCTCAAGAGATTTACTTTTTAACTCCCTTTTCAGAAGCATAAAATCATATTTATCTTTCCAAGAGATAGAATGATTCTGTAATATACATTGATGTTGTGAAGCAACATATGGAAAATCGTTGGACTTCTGCCTTTTTCAGGACACTGTAAGAACAAAGAAGAAAAAGTTTTCTTACTCTTAATCTTACTCATTGTTTCAATCTTTTTTTGTTGTCGTTATTTGACAATTTCAACCATTTTACCAATAATTTATTTTCTACCATTCAGAGCAATATTTTCAGGAAATATTGTTATAGAAATTCTCAGTGGGTTTGTAGTGAAAATGTCTGAAACAGTTTTGAGTTTTTTCTAAAGATTGGACAGTAGGAAGCTCATCTTCAGTACTGGCCTGAATTTGGTGAGAGGAGGAGAGAGTTATATAGCTGCAAAAAAATTCTGTCTTTTCCCTTATCACAGACATATCTGTATTTGGATTTCATAGCCAGCTAAACCTAAAATTCAAAATTTTAGTTATCACTATTGAATCACTTTTAGAGAAGCATACATTAATAAAAATGAATTATAAAGGCATGTCTGAAAAAAGTAAATGAGAAACTAAACCTGTTCCTCATCAGTTTCCAGAATCATGCTGGAATTTATTTGCCAATATCAACAAATAAAACATGCTGAAATACATCTAAAAAGTGTGAGAAAACAAAAAATGCCAAGTAACACAGTGTTTCGAAGAACACATTGCAGAAGATGAGTCTGATTTTTTTTTTCTATGACGAAATAACATATTTTGTGGATAGGGGAGAAGCAAGAGATGTGATATCTTCACTTATATCAGGGTTTTACCAGTTTCAGATTTTACATTTTGACAGATCACCTTGGAGAATACAGTACAAAATACATTGTTGATTACACTGGCTAGAACCTGTTTGCAGGGACTAATTATCAGTGGTTCATAATCAAAACAGGAGTGTGTAGTGAGTACAGATATTCAATATTTTTCATTCGTACTCCGAAAGATAAAATGCAGGCTGTTCATTACATTAACAGATGAAGCTGCACTGTGGAAGATTACCAGCCCAAGCAAAGTTTGAGTCTCTGTAACCAATCAGAAACTGTTGCTTACTTAAGGGAACACAGACGTAGGAGGGAGACCCAGTCAGTAATTGCCATTTTACAGAGAATACCTAAGGGTTTTAAACAAAACTTAATACCAACATGAACTAGAGGTGATATGTTATTGCAGAGTATCTGGCTGCACTTAGAATTTCACATATAATATCTCTAAAACAGAGCAAGATATTTTTTCACCTTTTACTTCGATATGGTGCAAGCTGAAGTACTATGTGAAGTTTTAGGTTTTGGAATTTAAGAAGGATGCTAAATAAAGGTAGGGAATGTGAAAGAAATACTGAAAGTTAGTTAAACACTAAGGAAGTGCAGTGACAACACAACAATTATCAAAAATATTATGCTGCAACAAAAAAGCAGACCACGGTAATTTGGGATCTCAGTTGTTAAAGTGCAAGTACCTTTCTATCAGCTTACCTGGATGATGCAAGAACTAAAGTACTAAGCAAGATTTAAACCTTTATCTAACTTATTCACTGAAGAGGAAGAACCATCTTGCTTAAACACAAGTTATTTTAGAGCTGTGTAGCTTTTTTCTTTGGAAGAGAAATAAATATTCTTAAATTAAGTACCATGAATTTGTTCTGTTATTTTTTATATTTTTATAAAAGAAAATAGAATTATGAATGATTTATTTTCTCTCAGTTTGGTCAATGGAGAGTCTCCTCTGACTTACTTTTACTTTGGGACCATTGAAGAGAGCACAGACTATGTTTGGTTTCACAGAATATTTTTATAGATGTTTAGAGTTCTGTTAACTGTGTGCAGTTTGGATTCATAGCCATTTTCTAGCAGAAAAGGGGTATATTCCAGCCATTCTGAACGACAAACATCCTAACCTATGTCCATGAAATAAAGCTATGTGATGGAAATTATAATTCCCAGTGTGACATAGAATAAGTATGTGTGGCCCTTTGGGGGACATCATACAGACTGAAAATCTAAACAGCAGTTGAATGTTATGGTTACATGTAAGGAGAAAATAATCTGCCTAAAACTTGCCACCATTTTTTTTTGCCATTGCCATTATTTCCTTAAGAGGCAAAACTATGCTCTCCTTTAGAGCAACCTCTTACAAGTTCCTTCATATTTTGTGTGATTTAATTTTAGATATACTTCACTGGTGATTGGAAGGAAGTGCAAATAAGTGGCAGGGAGAGGGCTTTTATATTTTACCTCCTTTTTCTGTTGAAATTGAAGTTGAACTGAGGTTGTAATCTACTGTAAATTTTGTAAATATAAAAAAAAGAAAAAAAATTCCTGCAATAGAAATACCTTCTGTTGTTGAAGTTTCATTTTATATTTTTCTTACTAGCCATAAAGAAAATAATTGGATTTGTGATAAGAATATGAGGGTATTTTAAATAAATAAATAAATGAATATGCAGACAGACTGAAATCCAAGAGTCATTATTGGTTCTGATTTTAGTTTATGTTCAGTTTGGACATGGTTTATGTTTTCTACATTGATGAAATAAGTCAACAGAGGCACCTTCATTTCCATACCAAATTCTACTCTCTTTATCACTGTGAAGACTTAAAACAGCACTGGTCTCAATATAGACCCCTGAGGGACACCTCTCATCCCTGAACTCCATCCACATACTAAACCACTTGGTCAATGCTGTATGGATGATAATCCCACATCTATCAAATACTCTGTCCACCAAATCCATCTCTTTCCAGTTTAGAGATGGATGTTGTGGGGGATCGTGTCAAAGGCCATCCTACAGATGTTGAGACAGATGACATTCCTTCCCTTGTCCACTAATGGAGTCACTCCTTTACAGCAGGCCACTAGCTTGGTCAGGCAGAACATACCCTTGGTGAAGCCCTGCTTGCTGTCTCAAATTACCTCCCTTTCTACCTAAACAGAGCTTCTAGGTTCTCTTCAATGGTCTTCTCAGACACAGAGCCAAGATTGACAGTTTGGTAGTTCTCAGGATCCTTGTTTCTACCCATTTTAAAAATGGAGACAAAATTTTCCTTTTTCTAGTCATTTGGGACTTGATCAGACAGCCATGACTGTTCAAATCTCAGGGAGAGTGGCTTGGTAACTACATCAGCCAAACCCTCCAGATTCTGGGATGCATCTGTAAATTCCTCAGGTGTTCTCAATCCTGATCTTTTGCAGTGGAAGGGACTTCGCTCCTCCACTCCATCCACTCAGGAGATGTGGGAAAAGTAAAAGAGATTGACAGTCTGAGACAAAAATATTGTTGAATTTCTTCAGCCTTTTCCTCGTTTGTTGTTCCCAGTTTGTCAGTCCAGGTCATCAGGGAGAGAATATGATTTATTTGACCTCTTTCTGGCTGACATACCTAAAGAATCTCTTTTTATTGTGTCTCTTGCCAAATTCCTCTCAAGCCAGATCACATCCCTACTCGATTGGGCAGTGTTCCCATACTCCTGCCAGGACACCTGTCCCCCAGGCTATTGGAATGCTTCCTCATATCCAATGAGGATATGAGGAAGAGATCAATCAAGAGATCTCATCTTGAAATTATATCAGCTTCCTCAGGTACAATTTTCTCTTTTTTAATCCATAGTGGCTGTTCTGTAACACTGCCTAGTCCTTAAGAAGCCTAGATGTGGCTTCCAGGAGGATTCCCTCAGTGGTCATCCCAGGTGCTGAGGCAAAGTTGACTGGCCAGTAGCTCCCCAGTTACACCTTCTTGAAAATTAGTGTTACCTTTTCTGTTTTCTGGTCATTGGGATCCTCTTCCAGTTGCCATTCTATTAAAAAAAAAANATGTCTGGACCCTGGGCAGAAGCGTGCTTAATTCAGAGAAGGAGTGACTCACAGTCGGTGGTAAAGAAGGTGTTTATTCAGGTCAGAAGCCCAGGTGTTCCAGTCTTGAGTGTGTGTCCAAGAGTGAGGATCAGAGAGAGGTTTTTGGGTCTATCTTGCTATTATGAACAGGGGTGGAACTCAATGTATATTAAGGGGAGTGACCCAAAAAGGAGAGGATGTGACATTACCATTTAGGGTTGAAGGGGGTGGGATGATACCTGAGGCCTGTCTGGCCATCTGGCCTGCCCAGGCCATCAAGACCCTTGGGTGTGTTCACAGATAAGATATAATAGATTCTTAACGACTTGAGCCAGGGCTATCAGCATAGAAAAGACGCTGGCCTTGGGTATTGATAACATACAATAGACTGGGCCTGGGCCATTAAGGGACATACAGTGGGCTAGCCCGGGCCTATTATGTGACTTAACTACAGGTATCTGGGAAGGGAGATGGGGATGGATGAACATTTACAGAACTTAGATACAAAAATTATACAAAAATTAAAATCTCCAATTCCACACCACTACAAGTTTGATCTTGCAATGCTATCAGTTGTTTCCTTTGGCACTTTTTCAGCCTCATTGCTTGTGCATGTCTAATTTAATTATGTTGTCACAATGTCAACCTTTCTGTAACCTGGTTAATGCTTTCTTAGCTGTCAAAGTTGTGATATAGTCTGAAACAGTGAACTTTGGGAGGTGTTTGACAGTCAAAGGTAAGGAGAATGATAGGCAATGAATATCTGTAATGTGGAGATTGAACTCTCCAAGCAAAAGCCTTGCAAGCTACAACCAGCATAAATTGCTGGCAAATTTTGAGAAGTGGACTAGGCGAAAGTGGTGCACCTAGATTGAGAGACATGAGACAGAACTGTAGTTGGGAGATTGACCATTAACTGTACTTCAGCACAATGAATTGGGAAACCCAGGGGCTGTAAATAAGAGTTCAGAGAAAATTAAGTATGGAAAGAGAAAGAGGTCTTAGAAAGATGGACGCCCTCTCTGGAGAAAAGATGTTGGCAGGGGTGATGATCCCAGAAAAGAGCGAGCTGCAGGAGGACAAGCTCCAGGGATGTTCAGGGACAGTGGACAGTTAAACTTGAATTGATGTCTGTGGGCAGCTGTACAGTACAAGCCCTATGTCTTTCTGCCAAGCCTACTTGTGTTTTCTCTAAGGAGATGTGCACTAAGGATCCCATCGATTCAAAAACTATTTTTGTTTTTATATATTCTTCAAGTATATTTGTAGTTCTGTAGACTAGTATTGTACAGTTATACAGTTTCCGAACTCCAGCACTGTTATGGATCGAGCAAACGTTAGACACACCTGCCTTATGTTCAGACTTTAGGCAGCAGCTTAAATTCATGTGATCTGCAACTAAATCACCTTGGCTCACAAGTTTTTAAAAATGGCAAATCTTGTCCATTATAAAATGAGTTATTTATTGAATAAATAGAAAATTAACAGACAAAAGGTCTTAAACATTGTTACTCACTACACAGGTTAAAACAAAGAACTACTAATAGGTTTGCATAAAACAGCGCACAATATAGAGGTATATAGCTATATCTGTATATATATATATATATAGCTATACACTATAGTTAACAAAGATATAGTATATATTAGGATTCAATGTAACTTACCACCAAATTGATGATGGGTTACACACAGAGTCCTTTCACTCCATTTCCAGAGGAGTAACCACAAAGTAGGTTACTTCAGGGGAAAACTCTATATGTTTCCAGGGAATGTGCAGAAGACTTCTTGTGAAAGTTTTGTGCAGCTTTTATAGTCTATAAAGGGATATGTCTGTCAGTCAGAAATCCAAGGCTTATCTTCAATTTGTTCTTGATGAAAGCAAAATGAGTGAGAGGCTCCAAGTCAGAAATATAATTTAATAAGAAAAAAGGTAAAAAGGTAAAAATAAAATAAAATAAATGCAATAACACAAAGGACCACTGACAGAGTCAGAATACAACCTGAGCAGGATAGTGGAAACAGTCCAGATGAGGTGGTCTTCCTGAAGCAGTGATCCTGTAGAAAGGTCTGGTAGCTCTGATCCTCTGGGAATCCAGTAGGTAAG
>VWZU01001457.1:208956-234012 GCA_013397095.1 Sterrhoptilus dennistouni
GTTGATGGGCCATTAGCAGAAGACAGCCCTACACTAGAGCACTGCCCCACTTGGTTTCAACAGTTCATTAAGATGGTGATAGAATAAATACTTTGTGCATATCCTACGCTACAACCCAGGACAGTTCTCAAGGCAAAATGTCTACTGTCAGCTGGGAATGCCACCTCCACAGTGCCAGAAATAACACACCACTGGACAGCTGTCCAGCTTGGGTTCTCTCACTGACTCATATGAGGGGAGACATGCCTGGGTTATCACACCAGCTGATGGAACAGATAAGTTTTTCTGTGGCAGAGGGGAACATCTTGCCATAAGTGCTTTCCTATTAGTCAAATAAAATTCTTGAGAGTCTGTTTGCTTTTTATGGGAATCAAGGACAAGACCCTTCCCAAGACACTTTCACATAAGACATAAACTAATACCAAGGAGCAGGGCTTCAGAAGGGGTTGAATCAAGAGGAGGAATTTCTTCATTAACTGTTTCTAATTAGTTATTCTTGTCATTTATGCTACTGTACTAAACTTATAAAACTGGACATGCCCTATGTCACAAGTGCAGCTTTGGAGCATTTTCAGCGCGCATGTCAGCATGTTGTGCACCCTTCATTAAACAGTAACTGCATGACCTAGCCTTGTTTTGCTCTTGATTTTAGGGCTCAAAAGGCAACAGTGTGGCTAAGTAAGGCTGCTGGAGACAGGGAGCAAGTGGAAAACTGGCAGGTGAGGTGCAAGCTTTATTCTTGCCATATTTAAATGGTCTAAATCCATTACAGGAATATAGGACTGGGCTGTTCTCAGTCTCCTCAGTGACATTACCACTAGCTGCTGGGACCTGGGCATCCAGGGGGCAGTCTTCTACAAGAAATTGGAAAAAAAAGAAATTCTACAAAGAAATTGGAGTACAACCACAAGTTATTTTAGATTTTCCCAAGTTGGTCACAGTTTCCTGTCCCACTAAACAGTGTTTTTCATTTATTTCAGACCTTCTTTTGCAGTTTGTGTGCTTATATATGTCCTTGCCTTTGCCCTTCACATCCCTCACTAGTTTCAGTTCCAGCTGTGCTTTGGCTTTCCTAATTCCAGCCTTGAAAACACACAAAAAAAGTGTGCTCCCCTGGGTCAGCTCTTTTTTTGCACCTCTTTGTAAATCTTCTTGAAATGCAGTTCAACTATGACAGTTAACTGCTGTGAATGCTCATCTTTCCATGTCTTTTGTTTGAGGAACCTCTCTGTGAACATGACCAGCTATCCTGTGCCTTTTTCTCATTCAGGGCCATCTTCCATGAGAAAATGCAAGCTACGTTGTTTAGCAAGAAGAAATCAGTTCTGGCATTCTCAACAGGGATTTTACTGTTTGCTCTGTTCTTTTCCTATGGGATTTTATACTCAGTTGTCTTATGGTCACTACTGCCAAGGTTAGCCTACATATTCACTTCCTTAATCAGTTGTTCCTTTTCTGTGAAGGGGAAAGCCAGTTGGCTCTTCAATCACTTTTGCCAAGAAATTCTCTTCAACACATCCACAATTTCTGGACTGCTTTCAGCTTTCCCTCTGCCGTCCCAGGGCATTTCAAGAGGTCAACATTCCCATAACTACCAGGGAAGACACGGAGTTTCTTTCATTTGACTGGAGAATGCCTAATTTCTTTCCCTTTGGGATGAACTGATCTGTGACAAATACCTTTTTGACCTTTTTCCATTAGCTCTTGACTTGCTTGCCACACCTGTCAAGACAAAACTTCATGAAATCAAGTATCTTCTTTCTTTCCTGATCTTTCTCCTCTAAAAAGCCATTGTGCATGAACTTCAGTCATATGGACAATACTGCTGAATCTCTGAAATTCCAATGAGACTGTACCTGTGCAAATGCGTCAGCAAACTCTTTCTTCCAACATTTTCTATGTTACGTGAACTCATGGACAAGCACTTGAGGTGAACTCCCTCACCACAACAGGATGCCATTTTCACAAAAAAAGTACAAGAGCTTTCTCTGTCTGGACACTTCCTCAATGTCCTCACTGTCTCAATTTTTCCTTTGTATTGGGCTGCTGTCTCCTCAGAAACCAGTTTGAAGGCCTCAGGAGGTTGGTAGTATTGTTCTTGCCCTGCTTTAATATATGGATTAAAAAATTAATGCTTACAACACTTCAGATTAACTATTCTGAAGTTACTATCCATACTAGAAACTAATTTGGCTTCATCTGAAATTTAAAAACACAAATTAATGCATTAGGTCAGAATTTGGTACGTACATGTCAATGAATCTGATGTTGAAATGGATGGCTGAAGTTGGACAGCCTAATAGTCTGTAGTTAAACTATGTCTCTTAACATCTACGTGCTTGCTCACTAGGATTCCATTGAAAGTTAGGTGCTGTCTTGTATCTGCAAAATTTTACATGAAAACAGGTGTGGGTTTTCTGAAAACTTGTAGTATACCCATAGTCTGTTCTTCATGGAATGAACTTGAATTCTTTTTATCTCATCAGTATTGGAGTCTTCAGCAGGACAGTGACAGGCACTGTAGGAAAAAAATAAAAATCAACAATTAACATGAGAAAATATTTTTCCTCCATTTTTTCTATAGGTCTTTACAGTACAATCACTTTGGAGCCTCTGTATTTTAGATCTCACATATTCAGATGGATTACATTTGAAGTATTGCAGAAAAGACTTTTCTAGCCAGCAGATACTGTGCTCTAATTTATTTTTTTTTCAGAAAGTTATAAAATGGACATTAATATTTTGTGTCTTGCTGGAAAGAAATAAGAAGAACAAAAAGCTTTTTATTTAGTATTTCTCGATATCATGAGTCATGTCCTGTTACAATCAGTATTTAGAATGCATAGTTCCAAGGGAAGAAGGAGACTCTAAAAACACTAATTTTTATTTTTTTTTTTTAATTACGTTGCGACAACTGAGTGTAAATATATAAGTAAACTCCCTGGATAGCACATTGCTGAGGGGTATAGTTAATTTATGATATGAAAGATTAGGGCTTTTTTCAAATTTTCCTATTAAAACAAAGAAGATTTTCTTATTTCAGAATCAGGACACTCTGAATTGAGTATAGTTTTGATGCATTTTAGTACATACTGCATACTGATCAGTACATACTGATTTTTAATCATCCCAAAAGAATTTTCAGGTGATTTCAAAGGGAACTTTGAACATAAATATAACAAATTAAGAGTCTCAAAATATCTGTTTCATGTTTTACAGCACATCATATTTTTGTGCATATGTCTATGCCTGTGTATGTTTAAAAACAAGAGAGTAAGGTAACATTTTTTATTACAGTTCCACTCACTTAAACTTCTTTTTGCTTATTTTCTAGACTGCTTCTTGTAAGTGACTTAATAGTGTCTTTTTCCATTTTACAAAACTTTTACGAGTACTTTCAATTGAAATTATTTCAAATCTTTCTCTAGTGTTAGCTAATAGGTAGTCAGAACAGGAAATCAGAGAACTGTGAAGGAGAAATGATGTCTCTTGAAAGGAAATTCCTCTAAAGGAGGTTTTTTTATATAAAAAACACAATCAAATGTCTACAATACATTTTGAAAAGGCTTATAGACATGGGAGATGTTGGTCTGTAACTGAACCAATTTACAGCAGAACTGATAACAGATGTCACAGTTCATATTTTTGAAAGCCACTGTACCATCCTTCATGTGAAATGTTAACATTTTGCTCTAGATTAATATTGTCATAGGCTAAAACACATTAATATAGTAGTTCATGTTTGCATAATACAGTGTGTAATGCTGAGAATGTTCTTGAATGGCATTTTTCGTTTTATGAGTACTTGCATTGTACTGAAATTTTTAGCAATTTCTGATGAAAATGTATGAATAATGATCAGTGTCTCATCAAGATCTAGCAGGAGAGCATGCACAGCACAGACTGTGTGAAAAGATACTGTTTAGAACAGAAAGGGACAGAGTAGCAAGGGGAAAGGATTTTTCCTTAGTTAATAATTTTTAGAAATCCTTTACTTGATAAAATTATTCTGTGAGATGTTGTCATGTGAAATTTTCAAAAATAATGTTACATCAGCCTGTCTGTGTTATAGTCTATAACACTTCCCTTTGTCTCTGACATCTGATATTTTGTTTGTTGATGAACTAAGCTTTTTCAGTTGAATTTAATTATATTAAAATGTAATTTACTAAAAAATAAGGTATTTTCATGGTTTGATTTTTGCTTTCCTGCTTCCTGCCCTGCTGATAGTGCTATGCATTGATCAGGCAATTCTGGAGCCAAGTACAGAGAAGTTGGATTATCCTTGGAATATAAGTGGAGGTTCTCTATTAAATGAACTCACTCTTTTCTTTGTATAACACTTACTGACAAAATTGCTCAGTGGATACTCGGATGTGAGTTCACAATTATTTATTGCCTTTGGAAAGTAAGTCTACAGTCCACATGTTCACATCCTATCCCATATAAAAGATGAACTTGAACTGTGGTCTGTTTTCTAAGGGAGAGCCTGAGCCATGAATTCTACATGTTACTAGAAGCAGAAGTGAGAAAGTATAAAATGAGAGGTAAACTTTATGCATTTTCCAACAATGAAGATTAGAGAAAAGTGTCAAGATCTAGGTGCACTATTATTCCCAGGTTCCTTTCAGAACATCATTGCAGAAATTATTTCTGTAGATAATTTTCATCTAAGCCAGTTGTTTCTACTGGAAATTGTGTTATTTTGCCTTTTTCCCTGTGAATCCATTTGATAGTGCTTAAATTAGATTTTCAAGACAAAACACTAACTTGAGAAAAATGTTGAATTTAGCAACATGTCTGTAGAAATCTCCTCATATCCAAGTCAGGTACCCTGGGCTTTTGATAAGGTTGGCAACCTGTCAGACAAATTATTACGTGCAAATACTGTTAACTGGGAATAATTCTAACTGTAGAACTTATAATTGGTAGTGACAGCTATAGTAAGTTAGGACTCCTTTTCTAATATATTCCAATCAACATAATAATACCTGTGGGGATAACTGACCACATATTAAAGGATAATTATGATCCTTTAAACTCTTTGTTGGAGATATACATCGTGTTCCTTCACATTCATTTAGCTTTGTAATTTTCTTTCTGTGTTTGTCTCATGCTATTTTTACATGCATATTTAGCACATTCTGAAGAGTAACAAAAAACACTTTCCATACTCTAGTCATAATGATTAGATGATCAAACAAAAACTTAACAAAGATTAAAAATATAGGACTCACACTGACTGAATAAAAGGCCCAGCATATGTTTTCAAATGTGTGCTACCCACACATCATTATAAAATAAATTAAAATTAAAAAAATTAGAGAAATTTTATAATCATCCAAATTCCAAAGTCTGTTTAAATCAGGAAACTCTTTTAACTATATTACTCACTAAGGTTTTGTTTTGCCATCACTGTCAAATTTTCTGAAAATAGAAATATTTACTTCAGAATGTCTTCAAAGAAATCTTGTTGGTTATTTTTCTATCTGCTATCTTTAATTCTGTTGAAACTTTAGGACCTTATTGGGACATTTATGTGCTAAAGGTTACTGTAGGTGCATATTCAGATAACTCAAAGTTTGCAATCACAAAAAATGACACATTTCACTCTAAACTTTTCTCTTCATTGAGTAGTTACTTTATTCCTTAACAAATTTAGGTAAACATTCCCCCCTCCACCCTCCCTGTCCCCCAAGAACTGAGGCTTTTCAACTGGTAGTAGCTGTGTTTCTCATTTCCCATTTTAAATACTATCCACAGTCTCATTTTTCAAAGTTCATTACTGATTTTCTTTCAGGAAATTTAGTGAATTCATATTTCCTGTTTCATTTTTTCAGAGCTAGACAGGCCTTGTATGTGCGCAGAAAACACAACCATATTTCTGAAAAGTTCAAATCATATTATTCTATTTTATTTAACATAGTTCACTGTAAGTTTCCACTGATATTAGTTTTGAGTTATGAAAGAAGTAAAGTTTCATTTTGAAATGAATTATGTTTAAATCATAACATGATGCTGAGAGTTAGATGAAGGGAACCATAGAGCAAACTGAAGTTTCTGCCAAAAAAGTCCAGGGAGCAGCAGGGAAGAGCAACAAAAAACCCCAAACATGATAAAGATTTGTTCAGGGCAGTTCTTTGCTCATGTATAAGCAATTTCCATAGCAGTCAAACCCTTTTATATGGAGATTGTGCAAAGCTTTAAAAAATGGAAGAAACATAAACAATATTTTTAATTTGGAGTTAAGAAGGGAAGTACTATTAAGGAATTTTGTATAAATCCTAGTCTACATTATGATTATAAGTTAGGAAAAAAAAGAAAAAACTGATACAAAACAATCCAGACACTAGATGACGTGGCTGGTCATTTAGAAAGTAATAATGAGTTTATTTTAACCTTTTTAAATAGTAATTATATTATTATTTTGTAGTAACTATGTGTTAATTCTATCTTCTGAAGATTTTAAGAGTGATTTCTGTCTTTGTGATATTCTAAACAGAGCTGAGAGTTCTGGTCTTTGATGTAGTACCCGTTATATTACAATCCTTATCATTGATGTCATATTAATGTATGTATAGTTTTAAAAAAATAACTGATTTCATGACTGATTTTCAGGAACTGGATAATTTAATATCACTTTCTAAAAATGAAGCCGTTTTAATTGTTGAATTTTCACACCAGCTGTCTGCAAAAGGTTAATATATACCAGGCAGAATTCTTGGGAAAAAAAATTAACATACTTGCAGAACAAATTAATCATAGAAATATTGGTTGAAAACTACTCCAGGGGTCAGTTGTCCCATCTCTCCAATTCAAGCTGCTGTCATTCTAAGTCAGTCATGAATTCATACAACAAACACCTAAACACTTTTCAGGGGGATCATAACCTTTTTGGCAACCTCATTGCACCATAATGCAATGCATTCATAATCACAGAATGGCTGGGGTTGGGGAGGGGACCTTCTGGAGATTATTAAGTCCAGCTCCCTTGATAAAGCGGACTCACATAGAGCAGGTTGCACAGGACCACATCCAAATATCTTGAGAAGGAGACTCCACAACCTCTGTCAGCAACCTTTTCCAGGGCTTGCTTCTGTAAAGAATTATTTCCTTATGGTCAGCTGGACCTTAATGTGTCTCAGTTGTGCCCATTGGTCTTTGTACTATCTCTGAGCACTAGTGAAAACAACCTGACTTAAATCCCTTGACACCTATCCTTAAGGCATTTTTAGGCATTTATAAGACCCCCTCTCTGTCCTCTCTTCTCCAGGCTAGGCAGGCCCTGCTCATTCAATCTTATCTCACAGGAAAAATGCTCTAGTCTTCTTCTTTTCACAGCCCTCCACTGGATCCTCTTTGGAACGTCCTTGTCTTTTACGTACTGAGGAGCCCAGACCTGGACACACACTGATCCACATGCATATCACCGTTCCCAGAGAGCCTGCAGGCTTGCTGGGCTCGTTGTGATATCATGAACTTTTAGGCAGGTCTGGACCCTGGGCAGAAGTGTGCTTATGTCAGAGAAGGAGCAACTTACAATCGGTGGTAAAAAGGTGTTTATTCAGGGCAGAAGCCCAGGTGGTCGGCACTTGAGTGTGTGTCCAAAAGTAAGAGAGAGCGATTTTTGGTCTGTCTTGCCCTTATCAACAGGGGTGTTACTGAATACAAATGAAGGGGAGTGACCTAGGTACAGGGGGGCTGGACTTTTACCAAACAGGGGAAAAAGGGGTGTGGATGATACCCGAGGCCTCTGCAGAGCCCCCTGGCCTACCTCCAGATAAGACATAATAGATTCTTAACGACTGAAGCCAGGGCTATCATAGACATAAAATGGGCTGGCCTGGGCTATTGATAACATACAATAGACTGGGCCTGGGCCATCAAAGGGCATACAATGGAAAAGGGGAACCCTTTATGTGACTTAACTACTGTGATCAAGGGAGTGTGTGGGGGTAGGAAAAAATCTTACAGAAACTTATTAACAAAATTATACCAAAATTAAAAAACCCAATTTAACACCACTACACATGCATCCTCATCACAGATGAATGGAAGGGCAGGATCACCTTCCTTTACCTTCTGTCCCCATTCTTCTTAATGGATCCCAGGACAATGTTTCTCTTCTTGGCCTCAAGGACACACTGCTGGCTCATGGACTGCTTGTGGTCCACCAGGATCACCAAGTCCTTCTCTGCAGAGCTACTTTCCAGCAGGTTGGGGAGGGAAACTGAAAGGGTAATGGTTGATGACTCAAACAACTGGCCATGTGTGAAAGTAGTGGGTGCTTTGCTGAGGCCAGGTTTGCATCACACAGCCAAAGGGGAGGAGGAGAGGTTTTGGGTCTGTGATGAGGAAGCCTCTAATCTGTGGAAGAACAGTTCAGGTGCAGAGAGGGTGTGCCCGTGCCACTGGAGGATGACCACGCAAACTGATCTTTGTTTTAGATACCATCTGGAGTCTGAGCCAGATAAAGGAAAAGGCTCATAAGAAGGAGAACCTGAAAGGCTGGATAATGCTTTTTATCATGCCTATTTACTCATTTGAGCAACTGTCATGTAAAAATCCTCCAGACACACAGACATACACATCATACACATCCCTCCCTCTCTCCCCAAAGGTGTCAAGTGCATGGGGTTATTCTTTCCCAGGTGCAGCATCCTGCATTTGCCTGTATTATGTTCCTCCCTGTACAGCTCTTCAGGCTCTCCAAGTCTCACCAAATGGCAGTACATGGAATTATCTTTTCTAACATTCTACCTGAGCTTCCTGAGATGTGGCTTTTTGGTATTGCTTAATGTCCCATTGTCTGGAACTAGCAAGAACATTTTACCTCCACTGTCTTCATAGTTGGTTTATAGACACAGTTGTGGAATCAAGGATTGTGGAGATGAGCCTGTGTACCTAGCTGTATTGTAAACAGTCTCTAACTTGGGACTAAGTAGATCTGAGGACAATACTCTGAAGGAGAGCTCAAATTTGGATTCTCAAGCTACTGTCATGTTCAAAAGGTGAAATATTATGTTCAGGTAACATATACTTTATTTCATTCTTTTCTTGAACATCAAGAAATTTGCTTTCACCTTGAGACTATTTTTCACTGTTACCTTTAAAACACTTGCTAAACAAACATTATTGCAGAAGTATTAATTGCACATGACAAACTTATTTCAGACTCTCTATAAAATCACTGTGAAAGAAGAACCACTGAAATAAACAAATCTTGAGAGTGTTGTATTGTACTTTTTTCCACCAATTGTACTTTTTACCACTGAGTGATTACTCTTTTTTTCAAGACAGATCAAATTGATTAATCTCCTTGGTATCCCAGACTAACAGCTGTGAAAACTTTCACCTAATATTACTCTTCCTTAGTTTCCCACTCGTTTCCTTCAATTGCCTCTTTCTGGATATTCTGTGTTCTATTAAAAAAAAGTGTTAGTGCACTAACAAAAGCCATGCAGAACATGTCTTATTTAACACTCAGTTTACTTTGACTTGACTTAATTTCCCTGACCCGTTTTGTCTCTCATGAGTCATCATGCCTGGAGGTATTTAAAGCATGTGTAAATATGGCAGTTAGGAACATGGTGTAGTGGTGGACTTGGCTGTGCTGGGTCAAGAGTGGAATTCAATGATTTTGTTGTTCCATTATTCAGTCAATTAAATACTTAGTGAGGGTGAAAAAGATCTTGGAGCGTGAACAAGCAACTGTGAGGGAAAGGATGGCAGTACCTCATGATGGATCAATGGATTTGGAAAATCATTACTCATTTCAGTCTGTTTTATTTGTTACAAACGTGCTTAGGAGGGGTAAAGTTCAACAATACTACTGAATATAGTATCTGAATTTGTTTGCTCCCACCTCTCAGAATTTAAAGCTATATTCATAAGAACTTTCAGAAAAACAAAACAACAGATGTGACTTCTGTGAAACATTTTAACTTATTCCTATTCCTATGAGAAGGAATTAATCTGAGAGTTTTATAAATGCAATTTGCAAAGAAAAGTAATTTTTACATATTTTGTACATCTATGTGTGCGTAGTTCAAGAAAATTAAAAATTCAGTTAAGAAATTCTTGCTTT
The DNA here is from genome assembly GCA_013397095.1 of Sterrhoptilus dennistouni. Classification (NCBI taxonomy): domain Eukaryota; kingdom Metazoa; phylum Chordata; class Aves; order Passeriformes; family Zosteropidae; genus Sterrhoptilus; species Sterrhoptilus dennistouni. The sequence continues at coordinate 219,044 of VWZU01001457.1, forward strand.
TATTTATGGTTTTGGTGAGTTTATTAAAATATCTTAAAAATATTTCATGTTTTATAGGTCTCTCATTTCCCTTTCTAACATGTGTGGTTTCACTGTTGATGCTTTTCTACATCCTCCATGTTTGTATTTCTAGTAAGTCTTTATATAAAAACAAAGTAAATTGAAAAGAAATTAATTGAAATGTGTCACAGATATTTACTTCCTAAATCACTTTCTGTTAATTTATCTCTGATTCTCGAAAGAGGTTCCATGAAGAAGAGTAAAGCTTTGATCATGCCCACCAGCACTTTTTTTTTTTTTGTTTTATGGTTGTTTATCTAGGAGAGTATCAACATTTTGTTCCTGTAGGAACCAGCCAACTATATCTTTCCAGGGAAAAAAAAAATCAGCAAAAGCTGTTATTTTCCAATCCAGATAAACAGCTCTTCTGTGCATAAAAAAAAGTATGATAATAGAAGAATTTCCCCACCTCTTTGGACTTTGGTCAGCATTCTGGGCTTTTTGAGAAACATGCTTTCAAATCCTTGAAATACCTGGCTTTGCAAAGCCAAATGAGAAAACTAGTACAAGGGCCTATGCCTCATGCATCAAATATTACTGGATACATCTCTTTAAATCCAGGGTTACAACAGAAACAAAATTGTTAAATATTTATCTGACATTTTTTGCTTCTGCAAGTCATGAAATTTTATATGAATAGGCTTGCTCTCAAGATTAGGCAAGATTTGGAAACTATTTAGGACAATAAAATAAGAATTTGCTTGAACATCTTAGAAAGAAAGAGCAATTTCTGCCTCAGATAAGATAAAACAGGGTAAAAATGTATGTTGCATTTCAGCAATAATTTGCAGATAAACTGAAGAAAAACAACAAATTGTTTTTACCTTTCACCTGTAATTATTAAATATGCATAAAGGAAATAATCTCTGACTTCACTTTAATTACACAACTGATATGTCCGCTTTCCTGTATTTTCTATTACTGGCTAATTTGTCATCATCCATATGAGTGTGACTTGAACTTTTGAAGTTTCACTTTTTTTTTCATGGTCAGCATCAGTAAGATTATCCTTTTGATCTTAACAGATGCAGTGAATGTTAACCTTTCTCTCTGACAGCACTGCAAAAAGAAAATTATACTCATCACCACCATATAAATGTAAGGAGTAATGATCCAGTATTATAGTGTAATTTTGTTGCTATAATCTGTTGTTTCTCAGTGACGGTAATCAGTGTAATCGTCCCTATAGAGATAAGATGTTTTCTGTTTGGTTTAACAGTTCAGGCAGAAGCCCAAAACAAAAAGCATTTTTGTAGAAAGATGCCTGGAAAGGTTAACAGGAAAGGCTTTCTGGTCAGGAGTGTCCAAAGAAGGGGATCATCAGTGAGCTGTGATACACTAGGATTATTACTCCTGTGAAAGTCTAAGAGTGTAAATATAAGTCATACTGAATTAGATCAAATGCTCCATTTCTGCTAGTAGATCACAGTGAATATTTAAAGAAAAATTATGAAAGCTGGGGGGTGTATAGACTGATTTTGCTTTTGCCATTCCCTATCAATTTTTGGAGGCATGAGGTTTACTGACTCATTCTTTCTAACTCACTTCAGACTCTTTTGCCTAATTATCCTATCTTCCATTAGCTTGCCTAATCGCTTTTTTGAAATCCTTGTATATACTTTTGGTTTCCATGGTACTGTGTGAAAAATAGTTTTGGAGTGTATTTATACAGTATGAGAAAACATGTTCCTCAGTGTTTTATCTAATTGATAGTTTCACAGACTGTCTCCTATTTCTTATTTTGACTTCTGATGAGGAGGAGTACAAGCAATTTTTATCAGGATGGTAGTCATCAATAAATAAAACAAACTACTAAGGGCATTTTTTATATCCTAATTCCACCGTGTCCAAAAACTGAGCACACGAACCACTGGCATTGTAAAAGTAGACTAGAAAAAGTGATGTAGGATTTTTGATGACACAGGTTTTTTAAAACCCTTCATTCTACAACATTCTTCACTCTAAGTAAACCCTGTGAAAGTTGCCGTGCAACATCCAGTTAATAAGGTTAAAAGTATTATTATGAAATATCTCTGAATGTAGTTCAACACTTCTACCTCTTTTAACTCACTGAATATATAAAAACACTATCCAAAAATACTTGGTGCACAGCCATGTGTTTGCTGTAAAGTAGTGATTGCGTGATCAAGAGGGAATCTTGTCCCACCCATATGCAGTGTCTCCAGATAAACCTACCCATTTCTAATGTCTATGGGCATTCTGACAGCAGAAACAACAGTGCATGTTCAACAACTCCTAGAAGAACAGTTATTTCACTACAGAAAATGATCTGATGCTTAATATGTTGTCAGTTAAAAATGATGTTTGGTCTATTCAGACTACTTTTTAACCAGTGCCAGAGTTAACAAGAGCACTCTTATCTTCAGGCAAACTAGAAAGCCTGTTTTTGTTAACTCAGAAATGACTCAAAAATATGGAAGAATATTTAGCAAAACTTGACATGCAATACTTATGATCCATGATAAAACAATTATTGAGTTAAGCTGAAGCCATTTCAACTGAAATTGGGGGTTCAATGAGGTCTGCCTGCTTGGTTTTTTTTCTCATTATCTGGCACTGTCAAGTAGGATAGCAAACTGGTTGTACTGGCCATGTTACTACTAGGTAGAAGAATCACTGACACAAATGTCTATTTTTCTTCTTTATTCCATCTATAAAGACTTTTAATTTCACAGCATGACAAAGAAATTGCTAGATGTATGAAATCAGTTGGTGAAGTTAATCAGTGGAGTTTTCCACATGTATGTTTTACTTATACATACTTGTTCTTTTCTACAAAAAAATAGTGAATGTTTGTTTTATTTTAAAATATTTAGTTTCCAGCTACTCACAAGTTATTGAGTTGCATGAAACAGCTTGTTCAAGGAAGCTTCCTATCTACAAATATTTGAAAGGAAAACCTTTTATAATTGGACTGCAAAAAGAAAGAAGTTGAACATTTTCATCTGGAATAAATCATCTCTGGTATCACTGAAAGCTGAAAATTATTGAAAATGTTATTTCAATGAAAATGTGATCTATCTGTTTTGCTCTATTACTTAGACAAAACCATCAGGAGCTGTATCATCAACAACTTTCATATGCAAAGCAATGCAGTAGCAAGTTATTATAAAAACAAGAACTCAGTAATTAAGGAGAAAAAAGGCCTATTTACTTTTTAAAAAAAATTATAACTTTCATTTTTTCCTTATTTCTTTGATTCTCAGCTTCTTTTAGAATTGAGGGAATAAGTAATACCTCAAGAGTCTACTGAATTTTTAATTCTAAAATAAATTTTAAAGTTCTATTTTACAATTTATGCAATTTAGTAATGACTAAATCATTACAGCATGGTGGTTGATGGTTGCTATAAAAATATATAAGCAAATAACTTTAAACAATATATACTTACCAATAACCCTGAAAATGGTGGAAAGAAGACATTTGAGGTATGCTTAGTCATCCATTTAGCTGGGCCAGCCTTCGCTTTCCTTTAATCTTCAAGACTTTGTAAAAGAACATAGAAATCAATTTCATCTATGGTTTTCTGGGAAGTAAACAAAATGTTTATTTTCTTCTATCTGAACATGACCTGTATTTCTTGTCAGATATGAAAGAAACCTTTATAGGTGTGAATTGGACAGTACAAAGTTATTGGGAAATGTACAGTGAGTGCAAATTTCTTTCTGTATCTACTTGAGGTAATTGAAAGTGATGCCTTGGTAAATGCAATGTGAATTGGTATCAGTTGTAAGGAGAGTGAAAGGAAATTAAGCTTATTTTCCTCCATGGGAATTGAAACAATACAGCTTGTAAACAGCTGCTTGTTTTAAATGTATCTTTTAATGAACCCGTGTAATTAGAAACACTAAATCATTGTTACTTGAAAAAGTTAGGTGTAAAGGGGCCATGTGCAGTGAGGCTTGCTTTAAACCAATATATATGATTAAAAAGTGGAACAAATACATAGGTTGCAGACTGGATATTGACATCCTTTATCACATTTCTCAGATTAACTTTGTCGTATGACTACTCAGAGTTTTCAGAAGAGGCTGTAGTTGTAAATTAATTTTAAAATCCTCCTCTTTCTTCATTTACCCTTATACTTAAACATTTCACTTAGTCAGTTATTTATGGACTACGGTTCACTTTGTGCTAATATGGAGAAGTTTTCTGGATGTCACATGCTACTTAGGTTGCTAGTGACATTTTTAATTATAACAGCAATTACTTAGAGAAATATTGATTATAAATTTTGATGCTATTTCACTGAGCTGTGGCACATTTATTTTGGATGGTGAGGCTGTGTGAATCATTGTCATGAGCTCTAAAAGACATCAGTGCTCAAGCACTTTATTCAACAAGCCCTACATACATCTGCCACCACAAAACTTAATGCGTATCCACATAAGCCTGGTATACACATTGTTTTGAGGTCCTTATGAAGTCTGGGAATAGACTTTTACAATGCATAAATGGAATCATTACTTTCTCAGCAGCATAATCTCATTTTTATTTGAATATTAAAAACTTTTTATGTTTTAAATTTGATTTCTAGGCAGTACTCTTTTCAAATTTTAACAAAAATATGTCCTAATTTTCTTGAACTAAGATTAAGGTATGATTTCAAAGTCATTACATTTTACTGTTACAGAACAGTGTCTGAGAAGACAAGCTGTGCAGATTTGCATAGATTGTGCTCAACAAAAGCAGCAATACCATCCAGAATATTAGATTTACCATCTATTTGTTTAAACAGAAAGCTAATAGGTCACTTTAAATATTGAAGAGCGGCAATAAGACGATGAGGAAAAAGCTGCAGTTTGTGAGAAAAATAAGGAGAAAAATACCCATGGCCATTTTTTCTATGAAAAATGTTTATAGTTGAGTAATGAAGAATTTCACTGTACATTTCACTGTACGTTAAATATCATAAATTTCTCATAGGTCAGCCAAAAGAGAAATATCACAGCTTTCTTTTGTCACAGGTCTTATCATTAAAAAATAATTCATTTTTTTTTTCTGAGTGAATACTTAATATAGACTTTTAAACCTTGTTACAAATTAAGTCAATGTGTCTGCACCAAACTGTTTTTGGTGATTCTTATTCTAAAGAAATTACCAGATCTCATAGAAGATTGTATGTAGTAGAATAGAAGATGGAATTAAATAGTACTGCACATCTTTTGTGAAGATTTTCGTCTTCCATAGCATCATGAAATAGGAAGATTTAAGCTTTTGTGGGAAAAGCAGATAAATGGGGCCTAGAGTAGAAATAAAGGCCTGACAACTTCAAACTTGGAGTTAAAATTAAATCTGAGCAAATAACTATATTAAGCAAAAGACATTTTTCATGAAAAGTAGCATTTGGGTAAACAAGCAGTGGTTTTCCTATAGCTATATTGTTAGCTATTTTTTTCTTTTATTTCTCTGCCTAAAATTCCTTCCAAGAAAAAATAATGTGCATTGTGAGAGCTTAGTATTAATCCAGTCAAAGTCACTTGGTTTTCAGCATATGGTGTGAGTAATCTTTTTTACATTGTGCCAAAATACACTGGGAATGGATGAAATATTTAATGACAGTTGATAGCAGTGTCTACAACTATGTCTTGGACATACAAACTGGGAGATCATACCCTCTTTACTTGTGGGTAAAGCATCTCATAATGTAACTTATCACCATTTCAGCCCCACTTTAGATATATATGTGAATCCTTAATGTGGAATGTAAGATCTGACACTGAGTACTCCATACACAAAAAAATAATTTGTATCTAAAATTCATAAAAATGAAGAATCAACCACTATTCTGCTGAAGCACCCATCTGAAAACTGGAATCATCCTTCACATAATTTAAACATTAGTTTAAAAATCAGGTCTGATCAGGAATGTTTTTCCAAGTGAATCTCTTGGTCACACCATCTATTCTTGTCTGGCCCATATAATGTAGTGATGCTGTTGTGTAGACACTGGAGGTGTTTAACTTAACTGGAGGAGTTAATTTATCCACTCCTACTGCTGTTGGACATCCAGTGCAGAAGACCACTTGTGAAGCCTGAAGTCTTCCTTATGGCTTACAAATGTAAAATTAGCCTTGGTTTTGGTTTTTTTTGTTTGTTTTCAGATAAAGTGCAATGTATGTTAAAGAGTGAATCTATGGCTTTGTTGGAAAGCTTTGTTGAGAACTTAAAAACAATCATATGCTAAAGGCACTGTGATTAATGTCTCCATCTTGAGAAATAATTAGGAATTATGCAGTTATTCCTTATTAAGCTTTCTTTCTTTTTCATTTGATGTCCTTGTTTGTACAACCTGAATTTTACCTCAGAACCATACTAAATATAACTTCATCTCAGTAAGAGAACTTTATACTTGGAAAACAATAAAATCTCTTTTTTTCTTTCTTTTACTTCCTTCGTCCTCCACCTACCCCATACTTCTCCATATTTAGTTACTCTATCAGTGAAAAAAAACCCGAAAACTTAATTAAAATATTCTTTAAAAACTTTGCAAAACGTGTAAATGAAAACTGGCCAGCACATCCTAGAAATGAATGCTTGATGTATTTTCATGCATAAAGTTAATTTGTACAGTGGAAGATTTTTTACATTTGGAAAACACTGATGGAAGTTGGCTAGAACATGAAAGTTATGAAAGAATATGTTTGTGATTAGTAAGATCACTAACATTAGCTCACTCAATAATAGCTTACATATAAATAAACAATTAAGATTGAAAGAATGCGTTTTTTCTGGGCTTCGTCTGAGGAGTAAGGATTGTTCTATAAAATCAAACATCAAAAATGGAAACATGATATTTGAAGCAGAAAAAACTAACTTTGGAAATGGTTCAGACACTGCTAAATCTTAACAGTTCAGAGATTTGGAGTATGAAACAAGATGGTTAATAAAACTGAGAATGTTATTAATAGCAATTGTTTCTCTTTTCTCACTCCTTAGCTATTGGCTTTCGATAGCAATGGGACATTTTTCTAAGAAGTCAGAATTTTTGGAAACTGGTGTACCTGAGTTTTCTCCTTTGCATTAGTATCAAGAGCTTACATAAGACATACTTTCGTATCTCTACATTTATTGTGAGATACAGTTAATATCTGTGCAACATTTCACACATTTCTGAGCTAGTAATAAAGACTGCATATAAGACGAGACAACAGTATATCGTTTTAGAGAATGTGATCCTGAGTATATGTGCTTTTGTTATGTAGAAAACTCCAGGAATACCAAAATTACCGTCATCAGTGAATTGCCAAGCTAATATTTCATCTATTTCCTGTTGAAAAAGGAATAAAATTTTAATGAATTTATCATGTTTCTTTAAAAGTATTCTTGGTTTCCATAATCCATATGCCTCTGTGGTGACTGCTATTACATTATCCCTAATTTATGCTATATGTCCCAGCTTGCATCTTGTTACATTCTAAATAATAATATTTCCTTTTGCTTTCATATTTTCAAGAGTAAAGGAGAATTTTGCATTCTCATGAGTGTCACTCAGTTGCCAATAAAGAATTTCACAGCTAGTGGTAGTGTTAATTTGAGGCAATTATGAGATCATTGACCTGCCCTGGCACTAATTTACATCATTTCAATAATGAAAATCTAGCTCTACTGAACATTTCATTTAGGAATGTCATTCTTGAATAAATCTTCATACAGTAGTGAATCAGTTTTGATGATCTACCAAGAAGCATGAGGAAAGACTTTTTCCAATCAATCTTTTTAACATAAACTAATTATGGTAATTTGTTTTATTTTCTGAGAAAGAAAAAAAAAAAAACCCTCAAATGCAATATCAAGAACATTAAATATTGAAAGCAGAAAATTATAAATGAAAATTTTAAAATGTGAGATTGTCACCCCTGCATCTGTTTTGATAGAAGATGCATTTTCTGCTGCCTGTATGCATGGTTGTCAAAAGTAGCAAAATACAATAGAGGAGAAAGAAGATGGGAACAGTAAGGTCAGGCAGACCAAAGACTGGTTTTACTGTTCCTATAACAACTGTTTGGGAGAGGAGGGATTACTTTCCTAAAGGATAAAAAAAAAACAAACCAAACATGCATAAATAATTGATATTCTCTTTATGCCCATTTAATAGGATCCTGCACACATATGACTCAGCTCTAATACCTTTGAAGACCTGCTGGTCAGGATGACTCGATTTGAATTGCACAAACTACTAGTTCTTTTTCAGACTAGGTTCTTTTATTTACTGTTTGCTTACTCAGGAGCTTATATTCTGTATGTAATTTTTTCCTGAAGTATGCTACATTGAACCATCCCACTGTGATCTTGTAACAAATATTGTCCAGAAGAGATAGTGAAATTTAGATTTTTTTTTAAACAACACTTGGTTCTATTTAATGTAAAAATGTATGTAATATATATCAGAATTAAATGTTAAGACAAGTAGAAGACATTTGTTTAGATTTAAGGCAAGGCTTTTAAGTGGAAATTTTATGCTGAAAGATAGTATTCTTCATAGAATAGCTTGAAATTTCAGACTCAGAAGTATTTCACTTTATTTTCACTGGCTTCAAATTTCTTTGGATATGAGTTAATTTCTTTTAACAAATTTGTGTTCCTCTTTTTCTTTCCACAGCTGAAGTTTCCCAGTCCACCAGACATTTATTTCTTTGACTTCTTTGACTTGTTTTTATGTGTTTTCCCTGGGAATAGGAAGATAAACCCTGAAGTTTTCAAACCAAGTTTATTTTTACTTCAAACTCTGCACATGTATATAAGGAATTCTCAAGTCCAGTTTCAAAAAACAAAAAGCTAATGACAGTATATCTTTAAAAGGAACACTTATGTTGCAGAATTCTGTGTTCCAGATTGCACAACATATAACCTTCCTAGAAGGTTAAATGACAAAATGGCTCTGGAGAACATCGTAGAGAAAAAAGTGTACCACAGTGTATTCCATTAAGGATTCATGCTCAGGTATGCTTCCAGTAGGAAATTCAGTAATTCAAAACATTACTGAAATATTCTGTCCGTGAATTTTTCATCATTTTACCTGGGATTTAACAACAAAGAGTTCTTCTCACTCAGAATGTGCAATTTTGACAGGATGGAGGACAGAAAATGCTTCCTGAATTTTAAAGACTGTCTCCTTCATCTCTAGTGCTGGAACTGTGCTTCTTTGAAAAATTGGATGAAAAAACAGAGGAAAAGCCCTTGAAATGATAACTTTACATTCTGTTTTTATTCTTTTATGATTTCAGATGACTATTAAATTTATTTCTCACGTGAAGTAAAAAACAAAAGATAAAGATGTAAAAAATTTATCTGTTAAAATAACCATTAAGAAAAAAACCCCCCAATTTCATTGTCTCAACTATATCAAGGAAATTACCTGCACTGTGAATTAGTGAAGAGGTATGTAAACTGATATAAAACAAGGAAGAGGAACAGCATTTTTTAACTTAAAAAAAATAATAAAAAGTTAGGTTATTGTTATAATTACAAAAATGCATGTTTACTTAACTTTCAGAGTCTGAGAAGATTTTCCAGAACTGCCTAGAGCATATCTTCGAAGTATAAAACCTAACACTTACTGTTATGATGAAGGGAGACTTAGTTGTTACTCTGCCTCTAAAAATGGTTCACAATCTACAAAAAAATCTGAAAGGTAGATAGTTCAGTGAAAAAGGAAAAAACTTAAATATGGGTGCACAAAAAAGGTGTGGAATCCTTTAAAAGTGTGAATATCAAGGGCATCAAGAAGAGTTTATTTAAGTACACCAATAACGTTGGCAAAGTGAAGGAAAATATGGATCTGCTGCTGACTAGTTTGGAGGCACCCCCGGAAAAGGACACAGAAGAGCCCTTGACTGGTCTGTCCTGGTATGGCCATTTCGCAGGAATCCCCAATGCCTGAGACCAGAGGGGAAATTTGGAGTGAAAAAGACTTATCTTTGATAAAGGAGGATCAAACTTGTAACATTAGATTTAAGGGACAAAACCAGATCCATCTGAAATGATGGACTGCAGCCATGAGTGCTAGCCAATGTCATTTCAAGGCCATTCTTGAGTTTTGAGAGGTTGTGGCTGCTCGGAAAAGTGGAATACTGGAAGAACATGGTACCTGTAGGGTCTTCAAGAAGGATAAGGAGACAGGATCCCTGGTGTGAAAGTTCAGATTTACTTAATTCACATGCATTTTGAATAATTCTCTAAACCATTTTTGGTTTCAACTCCTACAATGTTTTGTCAGGGAAGGGAAAAGGAAGGTTAAATCCCAAGACTTTAGAAGTTCAACAGAATTAGAGATCCAACAGATTTTAGAAAAAAAGGTTTGAATGATCATTTATTATGTTTTTGTTACATAATTAATAGAGAACATGCAATTTCATACAGAGTTTTTTGCTGATTTTCTTAAGTGATTTTATTTATCAGTAAATAATTAAAAAACAGAACTTCCCCTTTCAGTTGTCTTTCTATCTACAACCTCTTACTTACTTGGCCTCTCATACTGCCATCAAAATTAATTTTGTCACCTTTTAAATTTTCTTGCTATTATTTCCTACTTCTGAGTTTTGCATTATTGCAGAAGTCCCAAATCTACTGGGCCATAATTCCTAAAATAGGCAATGAGTTTTTCAAAGATGAGGCCATTCACCCAAAATATACACAGACTTTATATAATCAGAAGTTCAAGGAAACATGTATATTTTTCCTCAGAAAAACATTATTTCATGCTGAAGAAAAGTTTACATTACTTGAAATGCTCATTATAATCAGTTTGCTCTGATGAGCTATATTCTACTGTTACTGGAATGTTGAAAGAAAATATTTTCCTGTGCACTTGAATCGTGTTGTAGAGGAAGGTGTAGTCAGCTCAGAACAAGATATTCTGCATTTAGTGAATATGCCGTTCCTTCTGTGTGTCTGAGAGTAGCTCCCTTTACAAGGCTGTCTCTGATTTGATTGATTCTTCTGCCACCCTGAATAAACCTAAGATATTTCCTCCTAATTTTTAAAGTACATATAATTTTCACTGCTTCCACTTTATAGGACTCCACAAATTAAAACTTTGCATTTAAACAAATTAGGTTTTTTTCCCCATCTTGCTCCTCAGTCAATAATGATTTTTCATTTTTAGTCAAAATAATTTGGCTAAATTATTTTGAACTTATTTCTTCCCCATTTCTTTCCTCTGCCTTAAAATATCTGTTCATAACATTTGCCTTAAGATGATCTCTGCTTCCTCTTCTATTCACTTCATTCCTATGATGAATCAAACATTTGTTTATTGACTTACACCATCAAAGTGCTTATTTTGATATAGTGCTCTACATTTTTTCTGTGACACATATCACAGACCTTCTTTTATCCTCCTTCCCTTCATTCTCATTTTTCATACACTTTTTATCTAGCTTTCCTCATCTATTGGCTTTGTATTGTCTGGTTTCAGTTTGACTGGTCTGCTTTTTTGCTGCCTTCTAACATTTTCTGTATATAGACTTGTTTTGTTTACAATAATTTTATTTTCTATTTCAAAATAAGTTTTTTTGATAATCTGTTCAAGTAGTTTATTCCTTCTTTGCATTCGAGGTGTCTGCAGCCTAAGGGTGTGGGGAGTGAACTAGATTTTAGATGTCTGAAAAGATGGAAATCTACCACCCTATGGTAAACCAGGTATATGTTCCTTTGATGATGTTGCCATGAAAATACAATATTAACATTTCCCCTTTACATGTCCTCCCAGGTTTTAAGTTTATTTGTGAAAAGAGATTATTTACAAATTTAATATTTGATACATAAATGACTGCTGCCATTTTAGGCATCCTTGAATTTTATTTTGGTTTTTAGTAACCCATAAAACCTTTCCATTTGTAGATGGATGACCTAATCTAGTATTTTACCTTTGCAATAGTTCTTAGAAGCAAGAGAATTTTTTACATGTGTGGAAATGTAATTCTGTTTCAGGCAGCAACATTCTTCTATTATCCAAAAATACATCAAAAAGCTTTTTGCAAACAGAAATGTGGAATACAAATTGATGTAAAATGTTCCATGAAATTGGACAAAGATTCTATAGTTACAGAGTTACAAAAAAGAGGAAGAATTGCTATTAAAATCTGGGGTCCATCATTACTGTCAGCCAAAAAAAATCACATTATGCAGCATCAGTGGTAAAATCAAGAATCGTATTGAGCGTAAATAGTTGGTTTGCCAACAAGAACCTTTGATGGTGATATCTTTTTAATATCAGAATGAAATATTTATTTTTGCTCAGGGCCCTTTGGATCTTTTAAAAGTATTTTAATTCCAAATAGGAAGAGAAATTCAAAGCTTGTTTTATATTTTGAGGACAACTGGAAAAGAAATAATCTACAAATGATAAGGTTTAAGCAAAATTATGCCTCAGAGTTTAAAGCATTTTCATTGCTTGCACCTTTTTTGTTCCGCTTACAGGTCCCCGAAAAACCCATATTGAATTTTAGAGTCCATATTTTCTCCTCCAAGCAGTGTTTCTGAAGAACTGTGATGTTTTTAAGATGTGTATCCTTGTTTTGTGTGAATCTTCTGAAATTCTATTTGAATATTTTCCTTTCTCAGATCTTTATTTATTTGCTTTGCCTTATGTGTCTGTATCATGTAATCCATATAATAATTTAACATGTAGCCATCAACATCTGTGAGACAAATGAAAATCTTTCCTGTAAATGAGAAATCTTCCTAATTCTAACACAATTGGTTGAGTTTATGTTTACCCATTATATATTGTGTATTATATATGTACATTTATGCATCTTTGTCCAGAACTTATATTCAGCTTATATTTAGCTAATATTATTTAGATATTATGTCATCTGTATTTCTATCAAGACCACAAAACACCTCTCAGTGTCTGAGGAATGAGGACACTCTATTTTCCCTCTTGAGGCCAAAAAACTTGCCTATGCAATATGTTTCATTGTGATGATGGTGTGGCAAAACCAGCTTCCTCTGAAACTACAGTCAGCTAGCTCTAATCTCAATTTCTTCTCAGGACTTCTACTATACATATGTTGACAAGAGAGCCTGTTAAGCATGATTTCAGAGCTGGAGAAATACAATAGGTTAAAGAAAGTAATTAGTAGTCACATTATTTCTGAAGATTATCTCCTTCAGCAGGGTCTCGTGGAATACCTGAATTTAGCAGAATGCTGATCCAAAATTCCTGACTTTTCGTGTGAAATCCGAGCCCACATCAAAGCTGTACATATCTTTAAAATGATAAGGAATCTTCAACAAGGGCTTAGTTTGTAAGCACAAATATGCAAATTTGGCATTTCATCCTTCATGACACTAAATATTTTGAAAGAAAGAAAGACTTTTCCATAAGTTCATGATCAATACATAAATGTATCTTTTCCTTCAGACTCAACAGGCATAATTTTTAAACTCGAAAGAGAAAAAAAAATTAATAATATTTATTATTATTATNTTTTTTAAAGTGAAATAGTTCAATATGTTTCAACAGAATCTTAAAATCTGTGACCATAACTGGTTTAACATTTAATGATTTTTCAGATGAGACACTTTGATCATTGACAAGTTTGTAGACTGGCAAAACCCCAGAATAATTCCAGATTTTTGGCTACTCATTCATTGTGGGCTCGATATTTTCTGAGCTTGAGAAGAGCCAGCTCTTCTCAAGGGAAACTTCAACGGTTTTCTTTTTCCCAAAACAGCCTCGTGTAAACAATATTACTTTCACATAACAACAGGTGTTGTTTGCTATTTCTGTTACTTAGCCAATGGGAAAGGTGTCATTCCTATGGACCAATAACGTGCCTTCTTAGTGCAGCATGTTATAAAAGGGCTGAATGAATTGTAAATAAAGCTTCTGGTTTCTACTGCCTTTTGACTGGAGTCAATCATCTTTATTTCATGTCCTATTGCAAAGCATCCAATCCCTCCTCCTACCCAAAGCGGGATCAGCTATGGAGTCACACCAGGTTGCCCGGTCTGCTACTCACCGATTGCTCACATTATGTTTTCACCAATGTTTTCTGAATCCACTTCAGTGGATAACTCAAGGGTGACACTTATTTAATTTGGTTGATTTTGTGTTGTCATGAACATGATAGTCTTGCATAAGAAGCTGTACATACTTCCAAATCTTTCACATTTCCCCAGTTACTGCCTGATTCTTTGAAACAAATCCTCTATTAATAATAATAAAAAAACCCTATTAAATATTTTTGGGGAGAACAGGACTATTATTTTTTTCTTTTCTTTTTAAGCTTCAGAAAGAGCCTTAGTATTTGACACTGAACTTATTTACCTGGAGTCCAAAGTGAAGACAAAGGAAATAATAATTAATAAACATTTAAATAAAGGGATTAAGAACTAAAAAGGACCAGAATGGGAAAAGTGATGAAGATGAAGATGAGGATGATGAAGATGAAGATGATGAAGATGATCAAGATGAGGAAGATGATGAAGATGAAGATGAAGATGAAGATGAAGATGAAGAAGAACAGGTGTTTTAATGTCAATATTGACAAGTATGTGTGTGGGAACAGGAGTGAAAGATATTACTTCAGCTAAAACTTCTGTGGTTTCCTAAAGGAAGAAAGGCAGAAATGGCACCCTGAGTGGGATAAAAAAGATATGATGGATAAAACTGTATTTTAAACAAGCTTGATGTGTGTGTAACTGTAAATGTTGGGATATCATGCATTGTTGTTAATTGTTGTTGACATGTGAAGATGAGAAGTACTGAAATTTTAAATGGCAACCTGCCACTGCCATACATTTTTAAGAACTTATACATAAAAGGAAAAAATAAAATCAGATTAGAGGTGCTAGAATATGGTAGAAAGTGACAAGAATGGTGGTTGAAAGAGAGTCTGTTTAATATAATATAATAATATTATTATATAATAATA
>VWZU01001457.1:234077-262129 GCA_013397095.1 Sterrhoptilus dennistouni
AATATAATATAATATAATATAATATAATATAATATAATATAATAGTAACCTAAAGTGTTCTTCAGTCTGGTTACTGAGGAACAATTACTGTATTATATTATATTGACAACTAGGAGGTAAGTATTAGTAAATGAAAGACTTTAAAAGCTGAAATTGCTTGTGCATTTACAGAAAATAATCACAATTTTTTCCACAGCCTGGAGTAAATGGAGATTTGATCCTTCCAAATAAATAATAGGAAATTATATTTTAGTATCTTTGGATACTTGTGCATAGCCAGTACATCAAAAGCACAACCAAACTCTTTCAGTGTTGAACTACTGGGCATTTCAGTGTGGCGGGCATATCTTACATATCGGCCTCCTTTGTCACTTTGAACATCTCTTCTGCCACCCTAATGGTCCTTGCCAATGCTGTGTATTGATGTGATTTTATATTTTATAAAGTAACTTCATAGGATGAGCACCTTTTGTATAGGTACATATTTTTGTAAAGGCATCTGCATTTATGATCTCCTGTTTTCCACTAAGGTGTTTCCTTATGATGTATGACCTAAATCACATAACCCTGTGAAAGAAATAACTGGCCTAATGAAATGTTTTTGAAAAAACAATTAAACAGGTATATCTTGAAAATTATTTATTTTGACAAATAAACTTGCCAAAGGCTCCTTTGAACACATAGCAAAGAGTTTTTTTCTTTCCCATGGCAGTCTTAGTGAGACCGTATTTAATGTTCTTATGAAAATTTAAATGCAGTGTCTTTCCTCTGCTATTTATAGGAAACAAAATAAACAAAAAACCCCAAACAAAAAACAAACAAACAAAAATAGTTTCCAGCTAGCTGGGTTATCTTAGATACAAATTAAATTTGGACAGCTGACAAAATATCCTTGGAGAGCTCAGAAAGAAGCCAAGAGGATTAAAGAAAATCTGCTTTGCTCTGAAACATAGTGAAGAAGATAGTGGGAAACTCAAAGTCTGAAAATCAAAAAGAGACTGTTGTTGGAGAAAAAGTCTGTTAGCTTCCATTATTTCACCCACATATTACATTAATAGTGACTTATTTTAAGAAAATATTTAATCAAATACTTTAATATTGGGGAAGACATGAGCTGTTAAAACGTCATGGGTCTAAGTGAAAAGGCTCAGACTACATTTCATAACCTAACCATCTTCATCTAAAGGCATTTTGCTTTGAAGTCTAGATCCTGGCTACTCATGTATTGAGTTATTAAACAATGACTTTTTTCCCTTCTGTCAATGATATGTGAAATAAGTGCTTGAACTGCATGTATTTTACTTTCTCTTATAATTAATTGCATCAACTTGAACGACACTATTTCTGAATTCTTTACTCTAATTAGGTAGATTAACCTTAATAATATCATTGTTTCCAGTGTTACTTGAGAATCAAAAGCAATGACAGCCCTCTCAGTCATACTGTGAATAGACAGATCTACTTCTGTGTCTGTGAGGAACATGGTCTTCTGTTTTCACTTTGTTTTGTTACTTTTAGGAACACACCGTATGCCTGAAAGCCTGAATGAAATGTCAAGAAAACAAAAGTCTGCTGTATAGAATCATCCTCTGTTTTGTCTCCATTCACTGTATCTTCCTGAGAACAAGTGATAAATCCACTTTGTTGGTGGGTGCATATACTGTTGGCGGATTCAAACAGCACTAAGAAAAAACAAGGGGAACTTGAGTGCTGTAGGAGACCAGATTGATTTCTTCAGGGTGTGCAGATTGCACAGTGAGCATTTCAAAATGCAGGTGGAAAAACATGCCTTTTCTTTACACAGAATGAAGAAACAGGTGAATCCCCCCTTCCTTATTCTGCCCTGACGATTGCCTATAAAGGGAGAGCTGCACACCGTTTTCTCCAGAAACATATGACTTCTATATTAACGCAGAACACACAATGTAGTTTCAAATATATTTAGGATTAAGACAATTGCTACATCAGTCATAGGTGTAAATAGTCTTGTCTTCTCTTGACTAGAAATTTGGAAACATTATGAATTTGTTTAGTAAAGTTGTATCTCTGATCACTATAACAGTTTTTTCACATTAATTCTTGAGACATTGGTGGGTATTTTTTTCAGGTAAATGTTTTTGAATTACTGACGAGCTTAAAATCAGTGTGACAAACTTTCTCTAAGTGCAGTTTTTAATAATGGAAAGAAACATATCTAGAAGGAATAGGTATAAAACCAGGTTTGATATTTTTCCAAGTGATATTCTAATCAAAAAATTAGCCACCAAATAAAATTCTGGAAGACTTTAAACCATACTGGCCTGTTTGGTTTTTGCCGAGGAAACTGACGTACAAAACTTTATTTCAAGATTTATGACTTCATTTTCAACTATGTAAAGTTAAAATAACCTCCTAAAGGATAAGGAAACGCAGCTTTGTAAGATGAATATGAGTCCAAACTTAACTTCTTATGTATTTAATTAAACAGTTCCACAGGTAATTGCTTACAAGTTGGAAGTAATATTTGAACTGTTAAATATTAGAAGTAATTTAGTACAAGCATTCTCTGTCTAGTTGATGTTCAGTGTGAGAGGAATTGTTGTCTTGTTGTCTGACTCCCTTGATCAGGGACGGTGGCAATGGCTTCATTCATATCTTGAGTGAAAGCCACAGGGAATAGCTACAATAAAAGTAAAAAATAAACAAACTTCACTAATAAAAGTATTTCTCTTATTTCATTGTTGCTTAAAGACAGATTATAGTGAGGGTATGGAGCAGGGGTTTTTTTCATTCTAAGTATGTAAGAATAGATATTCAAGGTCAGGAAACCCAATAACCTCTGTCTATTAACATACATGATGAAAAGTGCAAGATCAAGAAAACATGTCTAATACTTCCTCACAGTGCCCTCCAAGCTATAATGACAGGTTCTCAAGCGTTTTCTTAGCAAAGATACTTCCTATAGAGACTTTTGTTCCCAAACTTTATAAGAATGGATATTAAATATTAATATATTGCTAATATTATTACATTCTTAATTTTTTTCTGGCATTTCACCTCCAGATTTTACAAGATGCATGTTTAGTTCCCACATGGAAATCCTTTCCTATTATTTTCCAAATGCTTTGCTCTGTTTTGTAGATCAATATATAATCCTGTGATCATTTTTTCAAGACTGAAGAGATTTAGGCTGTATAAATATTTAGTTGCCTAGATGTTCTTCCATACTTCTTTCTACTTTATTCTTTTTTCCTTTACTCTCTCCTCCTTCCCACCTGAGGTGAGGAAAGAATACAAGTGGCTGTGTGGTTCTTAGTTGCCAGCTGGTGTTAAGCCATAACAGAGGACCAAGAAGTCATTTGCAAATATGATTAGAGATACTGGAAATATGGAGGAAGCTGTAACTGTCAAGCAGTATAAAGAGTGTTCATCTGTGGTACCTAGTGCTTGAGAAGCACACTGGAAAATTAAGATGACTCTAATTAAAAGTTGCAAAATCACTTGAAAGCTAGAAAAACTATAATTTAAAGCAAGATATTTAATATTTGACTGCAGTGTGTCCCTGTCCCTGCTTTAGAAAGAAAGAGATTTATTTGTTTGGTTAGTATTCCAAATCAAGTAGCAGCAGGTGGCCTGATGATTAGGCAACTTAATAAGCACTGCTGAGTAAAACAAAATAAAACCTAGCACTAAGTGTCGTATTAATGCAACCATATATTTGTGGGTGTTAAATTTTATTTCCCTATCTTTTCTTAACAGTACTATAAATAGTTAGCAAAAGAGCAGCTTAGAAATCGGATGTTCTGAGCATGTCTAAAGGTGTGCATCCAACATTCTGCTCGTTTTCTGAAATCTTGGTGTAGAGGTTGATAGCCAACTCAGTCTACAAATAGGTAACTGATGAGAACATCATAGAAACTGTTTTAATTTAGATGTGATGGCCAACATTTGCTGAAGAATTGCATAAGTAACTTAGAATGAGAGGTCACTTCTGAAGAATCCTGGTTTTTAGGATGAATCAGTTGGCGAGGTACATAGTGACAGCAACAATAGCAGTGACAACCACAGCAAATTCTGGGGTAGAATACCTGAAGGAGCTAGGCAGGGAGTTTCTAGAGTCAGGGATGCCCAAGAGAGACCTGACTGGATCCAGCAGCTCAAATAGTGAGGCTGACATGATGACGGTCTTGCCAGAGTAACTGTGGGGCATAGTACAAGATTTCTTTGGCTGATTCAGCCGTCTGACTATTGGACACACAGGTTATCAGAGATGAGGCTGAGGAGAGAAATTCCAGGGCAATCAAAAAGGATTCAGGAGACTAGGAGGATTGGTTGAGGAGGGGAGCACAAGCGGTGTTGTCCTCACTTCCTCTGGTAGCAGGGAAGAATGCTGAAAGAAACAGCAGAATCCACCTGATCAACGCATGGTTTAAAGACTGGTGTCATAACTGAAATCTTGGCTTTTCATTTATGGGGTGATTTATACAGTACCAGACCTGCAGGGGAGAGATGGGGTTTGCTTGTCTAAAAGCAGTAATAGGATTCCAGCCCTGAGCAGGCAGAGCTGATTGAGAGTGCTTTAAAACAGGCTAGAAGGAGGAAGTGGATAAGGCCAGGCTCAATAGAGGTGAGTCTGGGAGTGCAATGGACAGCTTAGCTGAAGTGCACCTACACCAATGCATATAGTCTGGAAAACAAACAAGAGGAGCTGGAAACCGCAGTGCAACAGGGAAACTACAATGTATTTGCCATCACAGAAACATGATGGCGTGACTCCCATGGCTGGAGTGCTGCAGTGATGGTCATAACCTCTTCAGAAGGGACAGGTGGGCAAGCAGAGGTGGTGGGGTGGCTCTGTGCTTTGGGGGAGAGTTTTGACTGTGCAGAGCTCAAGGGCAGTGGTGATAAGGTTGGGTCCCTGTGGGTAAAGATTGGGGAAAGGCCAGCAAGGCAGACATCCCACAGGAAGTCTGTTACAGACCACCCTGGTTACAGGCATGATAAAGGGGCAGCCTCTCTACAAGAGGTTGGCTGACATTTCACAATTGCTAGTCCTTGTTCTTTTGGGAGGCTTTAACTTGCAGGATGTCTTCTAGAAACAAAACAAAAAAAAAATGCCGAGAGGAAGCAGTGAAGAAGGTTCCTGGAGTCTGTGGAAGAGAACCTCCTGACATGGCAGGTAGGACCAGTGCCCTTCTAGATCTGCTGTTTACAAAGAGAGAAGGGCTGGTGGGAGATGTGGAAGAGGACAATCTTGGGCATAGTGTCAATGAAATGACAGAGCTTTCAATCCTTGGTGAAGGAAGGGGATCAACCAAACTGTATCTAGGATTTCCAGAGGGTGGACTTTGGGGTGTTCATGAGACTGGTTCAAACAATCTCTTGGGAAAGTCTTTAATAACAAAGGGGTTCAAGAAAGCTAAAAAGGAAATTTAAAAGGCACAGGAGCAGTCTGTTCCTGTGTGCTGAAAGGCAAATCATACAAGACTAGCCTGGCTGAAAAGGGAGTTTTCACTGAGAGTTCCCAATCCTTGAAAGAGCATGCAACTCAGGGACAGTACAAAGATGTCATTACTCCATGTAGAGAGAAAATTAGGCAAAAGCTCAGCTAAAAATCAATCTCACCACTGCTATGAAATATTTTTTTTAAGAATTGTTTTTATAAATTGACAACAAAAAGGCAGTCCAAAGAAAAACTTCCATCCTTTATTGGAAATGGAGGGGAACATTATCAACAAGGAGGAGGAAAATGCTGAGGTATTTAATGCATTTTTTGGCTCAGTAAAAACCTGAAAGACCATCTATCACTGGGGCAACCAGGTGCTGAACTGGTACACAGGGACAGGGAGCAGCACTGACCTCCTGTGACCCAGGAGGAAGTAGCTAGTGACCTGCTGAGGCATTAGACCCAAGTCCACGGGACCAGATGGGATTCACCTAAGGGCACTGAGGGAGCTGGTGGAAGAACTCAAAAAGCAACTCTCCACCATTTTTCATCATTCCTGGATAACCAGAAAGGTCTGGGATGATTGGAGGTTGGCCAATACAGTGTCTATCCACAAGAAGGGTCAGAAGGGGCATCCTAGGAACTACAGGCCTGTCAGGCTGACCTTGAACCATGGAAAGGTTATGGAACAAATCATCTTGAGTGAGATCACAGTATGTACAGCAACAAGGGAATCAGGTCCAGCCAGCATGCATTAAAGAAAAATAGGCCCTTCCTAACCAACATGGTCCCCTTTCATGACCAGGCACCTGTCTAGTGGATGGATCAGAGAAGAGCTCTTGATGTATTCTACCTGGACTTCATCAAAGACCTCAGCACTGCCTCTCATGGAACCCTCCTGGAAAAGCTGGCAGTTCATGGACTGGATGTGTGCACTTAACCTGGGTTTAGAACTGGCTGCACAGCCCGGCCCAGAGAGCGGAGGTGAATGGTGCTGTGTCCAGGTGGGGGCTGGTCACTTGTGGTGACCCCGAGGGATCAGTGTTGGGGTTGGGCTTGTTCAATATCTTTATTGGTGACGGGGATGACTGGATCAAGGACACTCTCAGTATGTTCACAGATCACACTAAATTGAATGGATGTGTTGATCTACTGGAGGGCAGGAAGGCTCTGCAGAGGGATCTGGACAGGCTGGATCAATGGGCCTAGGCCAACGGTGTGAGGTTCAATTAGGCAAAGTGTCAGATTCTGCCCTTGGATCACAACAACCCTGTGCAGTGCTACAGTCTGGGGGGGAAAGTGGCAGGAAAGTAGCCAGGCAGAAAAGGACCTGGGTGAGCCAGTTAACAAGGGTTGAACATGAGCAAGAAGTGTGGGTGGCCAGAAGGCCAAAGGCATCCTGGCCTGTATCAGCAATAGTGTGATGGGCAGGACCCTGTACTCTGCACTGGTGAGGCCTCACCTTGACTGCTGTGGTCAGCTTGGATCCCTCGCTGCAAGAAGGAAATTGAGGAGCTGGAGCATGTCTTGAGAAAAAGAGCAGAGCTGGTGATGGGTATAGAGAAAAAGTCATACAAGGACGAGCTGAGGGAGCTGGGATATTTATTCCAGAGAAAAAGGAGTCTCAGGGGGGACCTTATCACTCTCTGTAACTCCCTGAAAGGAGGTTCTAGCCAGGTGATGATCAGGTACTTGTCCTAGGCAACTAGTGACAGGATAAGAGGACACAGCCTCAAGTTGTGCCACGGGAGGCTAAGGTTGAACATCAATAGGAATTTCTTCAGGATAGTTAGGCTTGGGAATGAACTACACAGGGAAGTGGGGGGGTCACCACCCCTGGAGGTGTTCAAGAAAAGACTAGTCATGGCACTTAATGCTGTGGTTTAGTTAGCATGGTGATCATCAATCAAATGTTGACTCCATGATTTTGGGAGACCTTTCCACTCTTAGTAATTCTATTATTTTATGATCCAGACCCAATTCTGCCAGCTTCAGATACATTTGTTTTAAGCTGTGCACGTCTGCTTTTTTGGATTTCATATCAGGTTTTAAATCAGTCTGCATATTCTCATAAGTAAATAAAACTCAGAAGAGTGTTAGCAGTTAAAGGATTACAGTTTCATGGTGCTAATTGATTTGATTTGTAATATATCATTGCTTCCAGAACTCACTTTTTCCCTTAATGGCTATGTTCATTAAAAAGATTTACTGATAAAAATATTATCTTCAAATAATAGCTTATTTTTCTAAGATTCAGAGAAGATCCCTAAAGATACATGGATTATAAGACCAGCGAGAAAAATTCTGAAACAAGTTGCCTATATGGCACAAACCTCCAGCTGCTCTGAATCACTAGATGCTTCCTAGACCTCTTCATAGGAATTCTTTAACTGACAGATTAGAGTGATTATTCCATTAACTGTTTTTCAGAAGCTTCCCCAATTCTGAATTAGGAGTCGGTGACCTGCAACCGACGTTCTGAGTTTTATATTCTGAATTTATTCTATCAGCCTGGACTTGCTCAAGGGAAGAATAAAAACAGGGGGTTTATGAAGAGAACACGTTTCACATTTGTCTACATATTTCAGAAATATGAGAATAGGTAAAATATAAAATCCCCTATATACCTTACTACTGAGACAGGACTTTTTTTTCTGGTATAGTAACACATGCTTTTTCAAATAACAAGTAGTTGAGACTTTTTACATGAAAGATTTCAGTCCTCTCCCCAGTTAGAGAAGTGAATCTTCTCAGGTAGTGTTCACTTTTGCTGCAAAATGAGGCCCACCACAGAGATTACAGAAACTTAGAGAGTCTCTGATGGGAGAGGTAAATTTTAAACTCCTTTAGCTGTTATCAAAAGCCTCTATGGGAAAGTGTTTAATAGAAATGCATCATTACCTGCAGAAATCATGACTTTTTTTCTGTCTTTGTCCATTATTGAGACAGCTGTCTGTGCACAGAATAGATTTTATTGGCATTTTACTTCCATTCTCCCATTTGCCAGTGGGAAATTTTAATTGAAGAAGTTCTGCTGTATCCCCAGACATCTTTCCTATATTCTTGTGGTGATGAGTTCATCCCAACATATCCTCAGGAGCCACAGTAACACCAGGTAAGTAAATTTTTCACCCTTTTCTGAATTCTCTAAAATGCCTCAGTCTGTGAAGCTGTGGAAAGAAAAACAAGAAGAAGGTAAGTATCCAGGATATGCTAGTATATTACAAAAAGAAAGTAATGAAAGACATAGGAGCTTAGAGAGGGATGCGATGAAATCCATATGAAGCCAATTCCCACTGAAAGATATATTCAAATCCTAGCGTGGGACTGGGTAATGAATACAGAGTAATACAAAAGAAAGTATCAAAAAGTAATGAATTTGCAGTCTCAATCTGTTGAGATTAGTTTTGGGAGCATATGCAAAACTAACTGAGGCATATGAAAAATAAAAATTTACCTCATATCGCTTCGTATTTCTCACTAATATCCCTAATGCAAATATAATTAGTATATGTTCATTTATTTGTATGGATCTGGACACAGCTCACATCTCTGAAGTCAGCTATGTCTCCAAAGCAGCCTGGAGCTGTAAAGCAAATATCTTCTGGTTTCTGTGGGCTGGGTTTTCTTTTTGTGTATGCTATATAGTCATAAACTCCTTATATCTAGGCAGGGTAAGAGTCTTTGAGCAGGCAGACAAGCTGTTCTGTCATGGAATGACAGAACACAACTTATACATTCCCATAAATTTTAACATCAGAATGTGTTACAAACTTAGTCAAGTAATGTTTAGGGGCAGTGTCAGATGTCTTTGACTTTCAGGCATTTTCAATGGTTTGAAAATGTTTAATTTTTGCACAGTCTTCTGCTTTACTGGAAAAATAGAATGTGTTTGTGCAGGCACAACCTGCAAGGGTGGAATAAGGAGATAGGAACATGCAAGGAGTATGATACATCTGTTAAAACTTAGGACAGAAATTTGACAAAGAATTATGTATATCAAAATGGGGCTTGTTCAGCATGCTACTTGTATATTTAATATTTTTTAAAAAGAGCAAAATCAGAAGACAATATCTAACATTTAGAATTCAATGGTGCAAAAATGGTGTATAAATGTACCTAATCCATGTGAGCACTGAGAAAATTTTGTCAGCTTTTGAATTATCCTTTACAGAATTTGTGACACATAGGAATCTCCTAGTTTATTTAATTAACATCCAGAAGACTATGAAATTAATCAAATACATAATCAGGCAAAATGATACAAGGATTTATAAATCTTCCTCAGGAGCCTATCATATCCTGAAACACTGCCTGTGCTTTGACTACTTAATTGCTGCAAAATTTTTTTTCTTGTAGATTCTGTTACTTTGTCTTTAGTCAGGTATAACAAATTTTGCTTCACTGAAAATAAATCTGTCACCTCCATGGAAATCTTAGTCATTAACTTTTACAAAGTTCTTATAATAGTTTTATAAAATATCAATTTCTATGCCATCTATATTGATACTATAATTCCTTTCAGGTTTAATAGACTGGACCATATATATACATATATCCTCCTTTTATGATGAGGTAGGGAGCTAGCCTTTCTCATCTGAGATTTATAAAGTAGAAATTTACTTTAATTATGGAATATATATATCTTGATTTTTTGTGCATATTGGCCATAATTGCACTGGATTTCCACAGTTTGCATGAAGATTTTCCTCTCATAGCAGCACTGATGTTTACTGAAACTGGTCTCTTGTCTCTATTTTTGAGGTCACGGTTTTTCCTTGGGTAAATATGTTTCAGAGAGAAACTGTAAATAGAAAAAGTACAACACATGCTTCAGAAGGATATTTACTCTAGAGCCAAAATGGGGCATTCAGAAAGCTACAGACACTATTACTATTACAAAACAATTTTTTATAAAGTTTTATCTCTTATTAGAAATTGGCTTCATGTGTGCATTCTCTAGATATAGACATGCTGACACAAATGTCATGTGTCTCAGCTGCGAGAGGCCTATTAGGAAATTGTCATTAAGACAACTGTGGGAAAAGACCACTTCTAGTGTTTTAAGATTTTTAGTGTTTTCAAGCTTTACAAATTTCAACTTGATAGTGTGCATTGCTGAGATTCTTGGAAAAGTGGGAATTTACAGTGTATGTACCAGTTCATATACATGTGGTAATATAGGAAAAAATAATTAAAAACAACAACAACAACAAACACTCCAAAAAACCCCACACAAAAAGACCCCCCCCAAAAAAAAACCCCAAAACCACAAAAAAACCCAACAAAACAAACAAACAAACAAACAAACAAAAATCCAAACAAACAAACAAAAAACCCCAAGCAGAAACACAAAACTGGCTTAAGTAGCGAACACAAAATGGTTTACTGGTTCCCACAGTATAAACCACCCTCATCAAACCTTTCCATAATTAGAGGACAGAGAGGTAAAGTGGAAAGAGAGGATGGAATCATAAAACATCCTGGGTTGGAAGGGATCTGCAAAAATCAAGTCTAATTCCTGGTCCTTAAGTAGGACAAACCCAAGAATCGCGTAATGGGCATAAAATGTAGTAATGCTGAGGAGTAGGAATATCTTTTTTTGTGACGTAAATTAAGTTCTGTTAAGAATAAAGGGGTTTTCTCTATTCTGTTATTTGATTAAGAACCACAGCTCTTACTTCTAGGGTTTGTACAGTTATTAAAGTAATATACATATACAATATAGCCGTAGGCCAGTGTAAGTAATTCTAAACAAAAAACTCAAAACTTAGCATAACACTGTTACTTACTGAGCTTATCTTGTAAATACAAATTCACACATGTTGTATTTTTGTAAGCTTCTTGTAAAAAAATTAGGATTTAAATCAAGTAGTATTTCAATGAGACTCAAAGTAATAAATTGAGATAAAATAGATTTTACTACATTAGGCTACATAGTTAAAAAATTAATTAATAGTATTTTTTTTCAAATCCCTACTTATTTTATATTTTAGACCATGAAAAGATGAACAAAAATCTCCTCCATTTCATAGGCTTATTAAAAATCCCCAGAAATAGTTATAGGTGTTTAATAAGTTGCACATAAGCAGGTATTATTTAAAATTATTTTCTTCTTCTTTAGTATTATTAGAAGAATTCAATATGTGTATTTATGTTCACCATGTTAGTTACAGTTGTTATGTAGTATGTGATCAACATGCTCTTGTCAGCCACATAATTTTATTTTATTTATTAAATAACTACATTTGTTAAGGACACTATATTTCTCTGTCTCCTTTGACTGGATAGAGGAGGCTTTGCATTTCTGGCATTTTTCACGGGAGATCTCCAGGCAGATGCAGAAAGCAATTTCTTCCTTCTAGGGAGAGTTTGTAAGACCTGCATGTGGTCTTGATAGGAAAAAAACCCAGAGGCTATGGAAACAATGGAAGCCATAAACTCCGTTAATGGGCTTCTCATATACAAATTGTCAGAAGAATAGGGAGAAGAAGGCTTGTTTTCATTGAAGTATGTGGAGGTTCTTGCGTGAGATTAAATTAAGCTCAAGTTTAAGCAATCTTGTTCAGTCAGTGGATTTTTCTACCCACATATTATTTTTGCGGAAAATGAAATTAAATACATCTATTATACACAATTCAGCTATGTGTTCTTTCTTTTCAAAATATTTCTTAGTAGGATTTTGGTTTGGAAAAAAATGTTAAATATTATTTTTTTAGAGTACTAAATATCCACAGTAATCTATTCATATAGATTTCTTAAAAGGTCTTTGGTTTGTGTGTTTTAATTAAATAGTCCTGGATCATTGGGCACTGTTCTTCATTGTTTCCCAGGTAGGAATTTACCAAAGGAAATGATATTGTTGATCTTTGAACTAGATGAGACAAAAACAATCTTTCCATTCTGGGATACTCATGAAGTATGTAACCAAACACATTTACTGGCTGAAAATAGTTGTTTCTCTGTCAGTATTGCTTATTCTGAGTCAGTCAACAAAAAATTCCACTCTTAACTAAGAGTTCTGTGATGGTCTTTTCTCCAGAACTTCTGTTGTTATGAAATGTTCATTTAATTTTTTTAAACTCAGAAATTACCAGTTTCTCTTTGACTGGTACTTCAGCTATATTGTTAATCTAGAACGGGAAAACAAATAATTGCTTGAAATATTTGCTGCTGCTGAAGGATCTGGCATGCAATTCAGACTTTTCATTCCAGTAAAATCTTGTTGCGCAGATATATGCAACAAGATGAGGAAAAAATGCAAGCCTTTCTTGAGGTAAAAAAAAATTATTCCAAGGTATATTTTAACCACATTCAGAAGTTTTCAATTGTGTTTCCCTCATATTTCTTATACCAGTTTTATATTGGCTCAAAATGGCCCCAAGAATGCAAACAAATCTCTGATAAATCATAGCTTTGTGCCCAAGATTTAATGAAGCCAAAATGTGTGTAATCCTAAAATCCACTCTTACCACAGGAAGCATCTTTCCCTTCCGTTATCTTGTATATCTGTACTAGTTTTGAGTTAGTTTCTACTGAGTTAATTTCTTTTGAGATGACTGTAAATATTATGGGGCTGTGTTTTGAATTTGTGCTGGAAGCAGGGTTAATAACCCATGGATGTTTTAGTTCCTGCTGGGCAGGGCTTTCACAGAACCAAGGCCTTTGATGCTCCTCACCCACCCCACCATCGAGGAGACTGGGGGTAGGTGCAGGGAGCTGGGAGGGGACACAGGCGTGACAGCTGATTCCAGCTTCTCCAAAGAGATTTCACACATTGTGGCATCAGGCTCCACATAGAAAGCTGGTAGGGAGGAAGGAAGGTAGGGACAGAGGGATGGTGCTTGTCGGCCCAAATTAGTAATGGGCGTGGAGTCCTGCCTTCCTGGGGGTGGCTGAGCACCTGATGCCTGCCCATGTTTTTCTTTGCTTGAGTCTGTAAAATTTGTTTTACCTATTAAGCTGTCCTTGTCTTAACTCATGAGTATTCTCACTTTCACTCTTCCAATTCTCTTCCCCATGTCACTGGGTATGACTGAAACAGAAGGCTGCTTAGTTATTGTCCAGATAAACCACAATTAAATCTCACCTGTTCTTATTTCAGTTTTTATCTTAAGAGGTACTGAAATATAGCTTGACTGTTATTTTAAAAAAGCGATATCTTTCTTGTTTATTATATGTAACTCAATGTAACAACCTCACAGGTAAGATTTTACAGTGGTTCATTGAGCTGAACTTTTGTGTTCCTACAGACACGACATGTAAACAAGAACCTCGTGCTAAATATGCCAGAGGCTTTCCACTCCATACAAGCTAGCAGTGGTTGAGGGTGTTTTTAACCTTCATGTAATAGAGGCAGATATTTGTCTCACTTAAAAATTCTGAGTGTCTAAGAAAACTACTCTTTAGATGGAAATTTCCTATCTTTAGGAAAAACTGTATTTTTCTTATTAGTGATGGTAACATATTTTAAAGTGCAGCTACTGTCAGAAAATTTTCCCTAAAGATTAGCTTAGCATAGGGAGGTACTTGTGCATTACCTCTTTTTTTTGCCTTAATGATATCTAGGAAACATAGTCAAAGTACTGATCAATGAGTAACCTTTCCAATTAGTAGCCCATCAAGTTCAAAATGGAATCTGAAAAATAAACTATTCTCTGCATCTTAGGTAATCTTAGGTGAGGAAAATTCAGGATTCGAAAAAGGCAGCAATACAATTTTATTAAAAAACAATGTGTTTACTAGTGATTAAATTTAGTAAGTTAGTTATTAGAATTAATAATGCATTCAAAATGGGTTCCAAAATTAAAATTTGGGTTTGCTTTCATCATCACTCTCCCATTGTGACTTTATCAGAGAACTATATAATGCAATGCTTTATGAGACATGGAGGTCCTCTTACTGCCAGCTTTCCAACTGAAAGATTACAGAAAAGGGAACTCTGGATGTCATGGATTAGATTTATAAAGGGATTTTAATTTTAGGCTCTGAAAATAATACAGGCATAATTAGGTTTTATCCTCTAAACTTAAGGTATTTGGTTATTTGCAGGAAGGATTCATTCTTGATAAAAATATGTATGTGGAAGCACAAATATTCTGTTAGGAGAGAGAAGATAGCTTAAAAGTCCAGCATTGTGATTTATGTCTCCCGTCTTAGTAATACGCAAAGCTTTTCGTACTGAAATGGCTACTGAAAAAGGATGAGGTATGTCTGACAATGTTATGCAAGGATATATCTGCAACCAAACTAGTTACTGATCTTTTCAGGAGGGATGGAAATGTGAGGGGGGATTTCCCACAGAGGAGAAGAGAGAACACAAGGATGCTAATGTGTCCAGGAAACTGCATGATCAGACGGGCTGTCATACATCAACTGCAAAGGCCGTAAAGCCCAGGACCCATCTCAAATGTTTATACACATTAGGGGAGGCTCTGGGAATGAGAGGAAGGCATCAGCAGTGACTTCAGAGGGATGAGGGTTACATGATGGTAGCACTCTCACACCTGCAGAGATACAGTGCAGAGGTATCAGGTGCTGCAGGAATGGCAGGGTTGTCAGGGACAGAGAAGCGGTGGTGATCTATGCCTAGGGTAGCTCAGAAGCATGGAACTGACTACCTGGGAAAGGTGAGACTGAGAGTAAGGGTCAGGGTAAGGGAACTGCTCTGGTGATGAAGAGACAGACAAATGCAAGCAACTCAAGGGCAAATTCTCGACCCAGATGAGTGACAGATCAGCTAGAGAATATGCTCTGTTGAAGCTGGTACCCATAAGAAAGGCTGTTGAATGTATGAAGGTTGAAGGCAGCCTTGATTGTGGTAACTGTAAGGCTCTGAGCAATATAGCCTGAAAGAAGTGACCGAGACAAACAGAAGAATTTCACAAAGGCAACCACCCTGATTTTGAGATGGGCAGTCTTTTGACCTGCTCAAATTCTTACTTGGAAACTGCCCTTAGAGGAACATTGCCTTAGAGGAAAAGGCACTGAAGAGAGCTGAGGTTATCCCTGAAACATGACAAGCAGAGCCTGATGATTGAGTTCTGCAGAAAAGGCCTGGGGAACCTGGGACCAGCAATTTATCAGGACAACAGCAGTGAACCCAAGTAGTTAAACAGCCTCTGAGCTTGACGCTGCACCACCAAGAGGAAGGATTCTGACCTATAGTTAGGCATTGGTAAGACTGCCCTGATAGCCCAGCTTGAGCTCCTGGCACAGGAGAGATCCTGACGTACTGCAGTGAGTCTAGTGGAGGACTCCCATGGCAGTGTACAGGACATCTAGGGAGATGTGGAGAGCACGGGACTGCTTCCACTTGGGGAAGATGAGGGGCAGGGGAGACTTCATTACTTGTGGTGTGTACAGTAGTACACATATGGATACAGAGATACAGTACGGAGGAATTTAAACCAAACCCTTTTTGGTTGTACAGAGCAGTAGAACAAGTGTCAATATGTATAAGTTGGAATTTAAGAACTTGTAAGGAGATCTGCTTTGGATTTGTTTCTTTTCTACTTTTTCAGCAGAAGAGTGGTCAAATACATGAGTGGATTACTAGAGAAACTGTGGTGTCTCTGCAGTTTGAGGTGGACACAACACTGAGCAATCTGGTCTAATTATACTTGCTTCAAGAAGAGAAGATGTTTAACAGTGTGTTACATGCTAAATTACACAACCACGTGGTTCTCTGATGATGTTGAAAAGACCAGTTAACAAGTTGAACAATTCATGCAAAAGTTATTTTTAAAGAGAGTTTTATTTCATAGCTGCCAATTATGTATACTTCATGTTGTGCTTTGATTAATAATAGTACTGTACATTGTGGCCAAGTGAAAAAGTCCTTGAAAAAAAAAACTAAATTCCATTTTAGAAAAATGAAACAACACATCACCCTAAGAAGATATATTAAAAGTCTATAAATTTTTTTTCTGCCTTGTTCAATCTTTTAAACATAAATAAGTTAACTATATGTCTTCAGTTAACAATGTATCTGTCTTCAGTAAGAAACTAAAGGTAGTATTAGTTACTGGAGGTCTTTCAGAGCTATAGTCATGTTAAAATCACAAAAACAATTCAATCCCAGGAAGCATGAAGATCGTGTTAGCTATTTGGTCTCCTTTATGAGGCATCCAAAACTGCCATGTTCATGGGTGTTCAGTAAAAGAAGTTTGCAGGACTGATTTCCTTCTGCAGGCGTCACTATAATATTCTGCTGGCCCAGAAAACCTTATGCCCTTTCTTTGATATTAAATTTTTGCAGTCATTAACGGTCTGATGCTCCATTATCAGTCTGATATAAAGGATAAAGCCTGATAAATGGGAGGCATCATTTGAACTAAAAGTTAAAAGTATTATTTACCCCTTCTCCTCACTTGTCTTTTCTTTTATATGAAATAAAATTGTCTGGATTTCCCAGCTGGCAAATACTCTGCCACAGTCCTCATCTTAACAAACACTCTTCTGCCGTCCTGTGTCTGTGCATGTGCTCTGAAACCACATTCTCCTCTCCTCATACTCTGAATATTGGTTGAATATACCCGAATATAAAAAATGTCTCAATGCCACAAGTTGCCAGAGCACCTTCTGCTCTTTCTGAACTGCCTGTGTAGATACTCTGGAGGCAATAGACAGAAGACGGACTGGTTGCTCTCTATGTTGTTAACATTATAACTAATTATACAGTTCCATGACAGTTTGCATTGACATCTTTATAGTGTTATGACAAGGAATTCACTTCTAGGAGAGCTGCTACAGTATTTAAGTGTGGTCAAACAGTCAGACTTCATCATTATGTGGCAAGGCCAGAGTGCCTTTAGAGTATATTACAAGCGTGGGTTGCAACATTGCCAGGTTTGCACCACCACATACACATATACTTCACTCAGTTCTAGCTGAGAAATTGTAAACTACCTATCAAAAGACAACAGTGGTCTCTCATTATGAGATATTCCTGTCTACAACCGGGAGTTTGTAAAACACTTGTTAATTTTAATTTTTGTTCTTGGTTGGGGAGGTTGGTTTTGATTATTTTGTTGGGATTTTTTACATCAGAATGTTATGATGTGGAAAGATAAGCAAATCGGACAGGGAATGCTTGCATTCTGAGTAGCACTAAAAAATAGACAAATAACAGGATTCCCCATATCAACTAGACTTGATAATTTCATACTTTCAATTTGAAAAATGACAGTCTCAGTCTTCTTGTCAGTATTGTCCCAATGTTCATTACAGTCCTCACAATCAAGGAAACTTTGGTGAAAAGTTGCATTGGGGAACAGCAGAGATGTTTCCATTGAAAAATTAGTAGCAGAAGCAATTACTCTTTATCAAAACTGTCGGATGAGTCACAGACTTATATTAAAATCAGAATGTGAATCTTTTTCAGCATAACCCCTAGGTTCTGGAAAAAGGTTTCAGCTTGTAATATTGTGTTGAAAAGAAAAAGAAAATAGAATATGTTTTTTGAAAATGTTAAGATTTTAGCAGAAGAGATTATGCTGATTTTTCTCCAGAAAGGATGAAAAAATGAATATGCATATATCTAATAAAGGATATGGAAAACAAAAATATACATAATAATAATTAAAAAGTGGGGAATCATTGATTTTTTTTTTATCCTTTCATTTAGAAATTGTTTAATAATCACTGCTTTAATAATCACTGTTTAATAATATGACATCAACAGCACCTTTATCAACATGTCAGCATGGCATTCTAGGAAATAAAATCAAACTTACCTTCCCCTTTCCTGACTTGATGCACTTTTTAGGAGTTAGATACATGTTTTCCTCTTCAAGTGAAAAAGCAGAGTCATTATATGGAAGGACGTATACTACTTGTTTAGCTAGTGTTACTGCTATTTCTGCCAAGTATGCGAAGAATTTTCTGCCCTATACTGTCTTACTGGGAATTTTGATTTACACACACACCTATTTCCCTTCATAACCAGTCTTGAGATGATTAAAATAAACTAAGTGTCATTCTGGAAATAAATAAATCAACTTTTATCAAAATATCATAATGTTTGAAAATCCCTTTTATGTTTTCAATACGGTTATGGAAAGATCACGTGAAAATATTTTGAATATTGAATTAAACTTTACTTTAAGCATATCCTAAATTATGGGTTTTTTCTCTCTCCAAGTGACAGCTCATTTTTCATATGGTACAAACACATAGATATTTGCAACTCTTTAAAACTCTTTTGGCTTCACCACTAAAATGAAAATGATAACATCATAATGATTATCTTGAAACCAAGTTCTCTCTCAAAAGCTTACTTTTATGTTTCTCCAGGTTTTTTTATTGGTTTAGGTTTAGAGGGTATTTTTTCCCTGTGGGGAGAGAAATTTATATTCAATTTGTTCATAAAATAATTAACACACCATTTAATGAAATATTTTCTGATTTTTCAAGTTCATTCTTACTCCTAAAATAGTTTTTATTTTTAAAAATATTGAGAAATATTCAAAGAGAAAATTTTATGTTAGTATTTCTCTCTTGACCTATATGACAAAACTATTTCTATGTTAATTAATTTGAGAAAAATAATTATATCAGAAGTATATTTATGTCTGTTGTCTGAAAATTTTATAATGGACCACATATGTTTACAAGCAAAACCAAAAACCTCGTGTCATCTGTGGATTCTTAATAGAACTATCTGAATTCTCACAGTCCCCAAAATATACTATAACCTAATATTATCTTTTTACAACTTAAAGTAGTGTGAGACGGATGTCAGAGTGCATCCTAGTTTATAAAATCTCTGTTTACAAATACTTGGTGTGAGAAGTCACAATTGTAATCCTATTCTGCTTTTATAGGCAGCTTTCCAGCAACATTCAGTGTTTAATTGACAAACTGGAAAAAAAATTCTGATAATTCCACTCATTGCTTCTTTTTATTTCTTTTACTTTTTTATTGAGGCTTATCATTCATATGAACTGCAATTTTTCATGAACTGAAAGATATCAACTATTTTGTAGTTTTATATGATTTTTCTCCAGTGTGCTTTTCCTCAGAATGGGGAGATACTTGAGGGTAGAAGGTAAGATGTAAATTGCCTGGAAACATTTCTACTGATTTTTAATTTTATTCTTTTTAGGAGGTAAGAAAGATTCAAATATTTAATATTATAAAAGATAAAAATATTAGATTACCCTGTAACAAGAAAAGTTCCATTATCTGACCAGGTCACATCTGAATAATCCTTAAAATGGATTTTCTAACTGTGCTGCACACGCAGACATTTGGGGAATTGCTGAGAAGGAAGTTCTTCCAGAAAGTTGTAATGTATGGAAGTCTCCCTTTTCATGCTTTCCTTGGAAGGGGCTGCTGACAGGCAGGGAAATGTCACAGCTGCAAGTTATTAAGTGAGTGGAAGATACATCTGGCTCTTAGGACAGTGTGTGTCTCTTGCAGTTTCAGATAAACTGGGAAGGAGCCTCTAGAGCCCTAGGCAGCATTTTCTCATTAGCACACTGCTCCATTGAGGTACTTTCCTTACAAGAAGTGATTTCCAAAGGGAAATGCTTTGGCCAAGCTCCAGCAACCAAAAGTAAGTTCCTGACTTTGTCTCAACTCATGTCTTGTGTTGGTCACTTCACTGCATTTGAGACGGCTGCTGGAACCAAACTGCTGCTTGACATCCACTGATAAGAACGAAGACACACAGTGGAAAGAACACAATTATGTAAAGCAGAGCTATGAACAGACCCTCTCCTCTTCAGGAAATAAAACCCCAAGCCTGCATGGACATTAAATGTCTGAAGGTGCCTAAAATGTTTAATCACATGCAATATCAGATCATACAATCCAGTCCTCTACACAAGTTGCATAAAGACGTATATGGATATTTGTGAACTGAGTCATGTGCAGAAGTGAATTTGATTTGAAGAGCTCTATAATTAAAAAGCCCACTATTTTTCTCAGTGATTAGGCATTTTCAATGCTAAAAGCATTGCCTCCCTTTTACTCAATTCAGCTGAATGTAAAACTTCTGGCATTGGTGCTTGAAGTTTTGACTTCTAGTTTAATTTTTTTAAAATACCTTTTTTTTTTTTCTGTATTATTATCTTTAAATATTTGGAAAAAATACGGAAAATTTTGGAAAATAATGGAAAAATTTGTATTCTGTGTTTTCTGTGTTGAAACTGGCAGAAGTAAAAATGTAAATGTGAAGGAAAGGGGGGGAAAATATTTCATTTCTTTGAATTTTTCCTAGTTTGACACATATGTGACATCAAATGAAAATAAATATTTACCATTCCATAACACTTAAAATTTTTTTTCTCTTGGAAAATATTAATAATATTTTAAAGCTTGATGTTTCTTCAGCCTGTTTCCCATTAAAACCTTCTCTAATAAAATATTATTTATACTTCCAAGAAGAAGCTTACATTTTTCTTCTCCAGTGGATCTATTTGAAAATAAACATACTTTTTTATTCTCCACTAGATGCGTTGTCTTTAAGCTCCACATATCTTTTTTTATTAGAAGAAGGAGTATAAAAGCTGGTGAAAATTTGATCCCTTATTTTAAAGAGATGAGATTTGCTTTCAATGGGATTTTTTTTTTTTTAATAAATGAATCAGGAAAAAAGCTGTAATATAAAATTGACTTTTTTTCTCTTGTGAAATTCTTGAGAAACTGCAGTATTTGTTATTTTAAACTATTTTTAAGGCTGATGGTCTAATGTTTTGACATCCTGATACTGATGATTGTCATAACAATTCATATTTCGATAAACTTTTAGGAAAAAGTGATTATGAGTGTGTTGAATAAATTATTTCTTCAGTCTCAATTATGCTGCTCAAGATATTTTAGGTGTGCATTGTAAGGACTAAGGTATCAATAGAGAGTTCAATACATGGATTATATCACTTATTCATAGAAACATGGAAATAATCACCATTGTGCTAAGGTTTCTACTGAATGAAAGTGTAAGTATATATTATATGTATATGTATAAATAAATATGAATACTGAGATGTTCGTTCATAACATATCAGAGGATCAGAGCATAATGTGATGGGAGTGTTTAGGAGACTTAAAAATTTGTCCAATATTAAGCTTTAAAATTGATTCATTTATAAAGCAGTTTATTACTGTCTTATACAGTCAGAGCTGTTAAATAGAGTGAGAGCCAGAGCACGTGTGTGCTTGCTTTTTCCATCATTCTGAACAGCTCTGATGGGCTTATGCCATTGCCTCCCACAGTAAGAGGGTGTCCTTGGCTGATACTTATTTTGTTATCTTTGGTCTTGACAGTCACTCTTCTGGTGCAGTCAGTAGGATGTTCAGTCTGTTTGCAATCCCCTCTGCTTACCTGAACCCCCACCTGGCAACTTTTTCATTTGGTTGCATTTTAAGTGAAATTACACCAATCTTCATTTGCTCCTTTGGTGACCCCACTGCATGCAAGTTTATGTGAAATGCTTATGTATGGTGTCTGACTATACTGTCATAGTGATACAAAACACTTATTTTTTTTTAGCTACACTATTTGAATAGGCTCGTACTCATTTTCAAGGCAAAGTAATATTAGTTATAGGGATCTATACAAGATATGCTTTCACAGTTTCTTGGTGTCATGAGTCTCTGCTCCGGTTATAATGTTTCTAAATCTGAGTTACACATAGCAGTGAGTATTTTTTATACTTAGAAATTCTGACACTAAGAAATCCTCAGTGCCCTCTGGAGAGGTTAAGCTCTGAAACTTTGATAACTCCTAGAATTCTGAGCAGGATGATTTCCATTTGTAAGTAGTAGACAACTGCTACACTCAGGTACATAGTTGCTCTTCACAGAATTATAGAAAATGCTCAAAAAGTCTTGTTTATCAACTGCCTACTATGTTTGTAGTAGCTGTCTGTGATACAATGAGCCTCTCTATGTCACATTCACTGAGATCCTGGTTGCCAAAGCCTTGTAAGCATTCAACTAGAGACTGAGTGTTTATGTCAGGATGGAAAATAAGCACCAAGCATTTTGAATTATATGAGTTTGGTATTAAATTCTCCACTGATGACATAGGTACTTAGGATGGGTTAAGATTTACCATAAACTGTATTTGATGCATAAATCAAGGAAGAAGTGAAGGGATATAGCTTAAGTTTTATTCATTCTCAGAACTTCACATATAACCTCCATCCAAATTCTGCTGCTGAGGTCAAAAGCAAACAGAGGTGGCTTCTGTGAGAAGCTGTTGAAAGCTTCTTCCATGTCTGGCAGACCAAATCCCTGGGAGCTCCAAGAGGGATGTGCCCCTAGCCGGGGCTGGGCCAATTAGAAGTGGCAGAATTGCCTCTGTGATAACAGATTTAAGAAGAAGGAAAAAGAAAGTTATTGTGCAGTTGTGAATCCAGCCAGAGAAGAGCAGAATGAGAATATGAGAGGGGACCAAATTTGCAAACATCAAGGTCAGTGGAGAAGGAGAGGCAGGAGATGCTCCACATGTCAGAGCTGAGATTCCCCTACAGTCTGTGGTGCAGAGCATGTTGAAGCAGCTGTGCCTCTGCAGCCAATGGGGATCCACAGGGGATGCAGAGATCCACCCATAGCCCATGGGGGAGCCCATGCTGGAGCAGGTGGGTTGCTGGAGGAGCCTGTGACCTTGTGGGAGACCCATGCTAGAACAAGCTCCTGGCAGGGACCTGTAGATCCATGGAGAGAGGATATCATGCTGGAGCAGGTTTCCTGGTAGGACTTGTGATGCTGTGGGGGACCCACACTGAAGCATCCTTTTGTTGAAGGATTGCTAGCTCATAAACTGGACTCAATGATTGCAATGTACTTTTCCATCTAGCTAAATCTGGGAATTCTGTGACTGCAGCCCATGGATGAATGATCCACATTGTAGTGGTTTACAGAGAACTGTAGATCATGAAATGGACTGACATTGGACAAATTAATGGAGAACTATCTCTTGTGGGAGTGACACCATGCTGGAGCAGGGAAAGAGTCCTCTCCATAAAAAGCAGGAGAAATTACATGTGAAGAACTGACCATAACCCCCATTCCGTCTCTGCCTGCACTGCTGGTGGAGAAGGTAGATCTGGGTAGGAGGGAGATGTGGGGGGAAACTGTTTTTAAGGTTTGTTTTTACTTGTCATTATCCTACTCAGATTTTTGTCAGTAATAAATTCAATTAATATCTCTAATTTTCTGTTTTTCCTGTGGTGATATTTGGTGTGTAAACTTTCCCTGTCCTTATTTCAACCCATGAAACATTTCTTGTATTTTCTCTCCACTGTCCAGCTGGGGAGGGCAGTGAGAGAGAGGCTTTGGTGGGTGCCTGGCATCTAGCCAGGGTCAACCCATCACAGTATAAAATGTGTTTTATATATAACTTCACAGATACAATATGAAAGTATAAAGTATTATTTTCTTAAGGTGTTTCTAAAGGCGTCTTTAAATAACCAACTGTAAGAGGGATCAAATTTCAGTACAATATACAGCTATATATCATTCATAAAAGATTTATGAGTTCACTTGTGAATGAAATTGAACATCCTAGCTTTATTTAGATATTGAGTTATTTCCTGAAACAAATTGTCTGAGGAATTTCTCTTTCCAAATCAAGAAATCTAAAATCATAAGTATTCTTACTTTTTATTAGCTGTGAAGAATTAGGTGTGAAGAATTAAAGCTTTCCAGAACTTTCTAGTTCTGCTGATATGAAATCAACTTATATAGGAGCAGTAACACATATTAAAAACTTATAAAAAACTTATATTTAAACCTGTAAAACAGAGGTAATCCAGCACAAAGAACCAGCACCCATTACCAAGTGTTTTAAATCACAGAATTAAAGAGTGGTAAAGGTTACAAGAGATTACTAAAGCCCATTTAGCCCAACCATCCTGCTCAAGCAGACTCGTTTGGAGAGCATGACTCAAAATTATGTCCAGATTGTTCTTGAACATCTTCAAATGAGGGAGACTCTACAGCCTCTCCGGGCAACCTGTGCTCAGTCACCAACACTGCAAAGAAGTTCTTCCTCACACTCAGGTGGAACTTTCTGTGTATCAGTTTCTGCCCATTGCCTCTTGTCTTATCACTTGATAAAAGCCTGATCCATCCTCTCAACATCCTCTCTTCAGTTACTTATGTAATGAGGTTGCTGCTCAGCTGTCTCTTCTCCAGGTTAAACAGAATTGGTGCCTTCACACTTCCTCCATAAGTGAGGTGCTCCAGGCCCCTAATCATCATCATAGCCCTGTCTGGACTTGCTCCATGTCTCTCTTGTACCGAGGAGCCCAGATCTGGACACTTGTTATATGCAGATCTCTCTATACAGTATTTCTTGCTTACAGTATCAATGTTACTAGCATAGCAAGAACAGTGTTTCAGTATATTTGTTTCTTCATGATTTTTGGGGTTGAGTTTTTAAAAACTGAAAAAAATCCCAAACCAAAGCAAATACGTTTAGGATTATCACATGGGAAAATGCAAATTATTTCCATAAAAATATTTTTATGGCTTAATGACATGCAATGAGTAAATAATGCTTTAACTAAATTTATACCTACACAGTACCTTTTGGATCTCAAATTTTTTCCAAAGCAATTCAGTTCCTCAGTAAAACAAACAATTTGCTTAGAACAGTGCTATCATTCTAACATGTCCTTTCATTACAGTTTTTTTACTCTTCAGGGTAATAGCTAAACACTGTATTCTGATGCTCCCATGCTGTTTTCTAGATTCTATGTTGTTGCTCTGTACAGTTATGTATTTCTTTACAAAATGGCAGACATGAAGATTATTTACATTTTTTAGATTCTTCTTTACATTCTATGAAAATATTCTATGAAACTATGCCACCTACTTCTTTACGTGTATGATACAGTTACTTCAGCACAAGTAGGCAGTTTCTGTGATTATTTTAATAAAGTATATGAAATAGAGAAGAGATTATTCCAATAAAGTTCTTTTTATAAGCTTCTTTATTTTTTCCAAGAAGAAAATCTATAAAGCAGTACTGTATCTATAAAGTAGAGATGAATGAAACAATTAAAGTTGCTAATTAAAGCACTTTTGTCAATGGTAAAGATATAATAGGAAGCATAATGGCAATTTAACAATATTTAATTGAAGTCCATATTTCGTCTCTCACAGAAAAAGTACCAGAGTACAAGCTGAAAAATATTTCCATTTAGTGAAGTTCACAGAGTTCATTTACCAAACCAGCTTTATTTGCACATCATTTGACACACACTCCTTCAATAATTTATCATTGCATGTCTCTCTTTATTTATAAATATATGTATATATGTATATGCATCTGCATGCATATTTTTAAAACTGTTTGGTGTACAATCTTAATAAAGCATTTCTTTTTTCCCGGTTAAATGTGAAGAGCCATTATGATCAGCCTCACAATGGGTGGAGGCCAGAAGAAGTCAACCATGCACAACACGTTGTGATTCCTGTGCTTGGAGCAGCTGCAAGAGGTGCAGGGCTTCACCTTTAGATAGCATTCTTTCCCACCTGCTTTTCAGAGTGCCCTCCACACGCTTCTCCCAAATGTGTGGGGTGACATCTGCCTTGGTGCCCTCTGGCCTCAGGTGTCTGACACATTGCTTCAGTTAATATCAGTGAGGTGAACATTTGGCCTCTCACCTTCCTGGGATTATAGCCCAGAGCACTGTCCAACGTTTCAGATGCCTTTTGTTGACAGATTATTTTTATGTTTCAAGTGATTGCAAATTTGAAAACCTGCCAAGTGCAGAGAATGAGTTCAAAGATTTTTCCAGCTTAGAGTGCAAATGACATCTCTCATCTTCAAACAAAATTTTAGTATAGCTATTGTCTGGTAAAGTTGGATATCCTTTATTTTTCTTTCACTTTGAGGGAGATGGAGGAGCACACAAAAGATTTTGACCAACTCAGGAAAGCATAAACCCCTCCAAAATTTACAAAATTTATTGCAAGAGCCATGTACTCATCTTTGCCTCTTTACCTTGTGCCTTTGCCTTTGTATATATGTCTGGAGCATTCCTGGGCATAAATTTGCCTGCTAGAAGGCTTTCTGAGTAGTTTAATTGCAGAAGAATATACACCATTTGGTTATATTTTATCTTGTTTAAGATGTTTT
Organism: Sterrhoptilus dennistouni; assembly: GCA_013397095.1. Taxonomy (NCBI): domain Eukaryota; kingdom Metazoa; phylum Chordata; class Aves; order Passeriformes; family Zosteropidae; genus Sterrhoptilus; species Sterrhoptilus dennistouni. Next base: position 260,603 of record VWZU01001457.1, read on the forward strand.
CATCTTTTGCCATGAGTCAGGCATGAAATGGAAAAAGCGAGAAGTAGGAAATAATAAAACTTTTAGCTTTGGTGGTAACAGAAAAAGACAGGTATGGAAATTCTTGGGAGCTTATTGTAGTGGGGTCACAGAGTGTGGGAAATTGTATTGTAGAATATAAACTAGGATTTCTCATTTAGGTGTGGGATACATTTTCTTCTTTATTCAGGTAACTTGAAGTAATTACAAGTATTTTTTCTATGTGATTCCAATCAATCTTGAATGACACAAATAAAAAATGACTTCTTAAAATTATTTAAAAACCTCATCTTTATTTGTGGACACCTGGAGACTAATGTTGGACATTCCCACTTCTGACCCTCCAATGTAAGATACCTTTTACTCTGTCTTATCATTAGATAGATAGCAGTTTGGATAAGTCAGATAAAAAACAGTCTTGTATTGGTCAATAAGGACTACCTACTTATCTACATTTACTTCCCATGTCATTACTAAGATTAAACTTATAAATGCAAGTCATGGCCCAGACTAACAATAGTAGTGTCATAAAGAGAAAAAGAGACCATTCCATTCCAGAAATTTTTATGACAGGACTGACATTTTTTGGTAGACCAGATCAGGACTTCAGGACTGGTAATAAGTATTTTTTCCTATGGTATAATCTAGTATTGCTATAATAATTCTAGCTGGAAATGCTAACTCTGACATCACCACTGAAATTAAATTTTGGAAAAATTAGACTAATACGTAAATTAAGAATTTAATGCAAACAAAAATCTTCCACCTGTTTGGCTTCTGGAATTGCAGTCTAACAACAATATTTCATGTAATTCAGTTAAATCTCATCTCTATTCTATAAAATAAAGAATTAAATTCAGAGGCCACAACATTTGTCTTTTTATATTTGAGAAGTTCAGCATAATTAATACACTCTGGGGTTTTTTTCCATTGATGGGTTTGGGGTTTGTGGTAGTCAGGGACACGCCCAGAAGATCTCGGGCTGTCATGGGCAGATAGGACCGCCCTTCTCCCATGGTTTTATTGTCAATTATGTCATATCAGCCAATCGTTAAGCCAGCTATGAAAAAGAAGGACATGACAACACACGCACGGGGTATATAATAGTGTGCAATCCGTTAATAAACGCCATTTGCCATCCACCACATTGGTGTTTGCATGCTCTTGGCCCGAGTGGCTTGAGGTAGCCACCATGCTGTGCTTCAACCAGGTCGCCACGCCTCAATCCCCTGAGGCAGCAAGTAGTGCCGAAACCTGGGAAGAGCTGTACTCAAAAGGCAGAAGAGCCACCGGGTTCGGGAATTCATCTGGACAAGTAGACAGCAGCTGTGGCGGTGGGACCGACCCAGCAGAGGGGATGCCCTCGAACCCACGAGGAAATGATAGCCCTCATGAAGGTTGTAAGTCAGTTGCGTAGGCAGTGGGAAATTGATTGCAGGCCAAAAGATTTTATATCAGCCGTTACAAGGCTGTTGCAGATCAGTGCAATTGAATATCTGGTGGAGATCC
>VWZU01001459.1:524-17156 GCA_013397095.1 Sterrhoptilus dennistouni
GGAGACCACCAACACCTGGGCTCCCACTCCCTAAACCCGGAGCATCCCCCGATGTCCCAGGGGCATCCCCGGGCGGGTCATTTCCAGCCGGGAGCCCCGGGCGATGCCCATGGGGTCGGTACCGGCCCCAACTCCCGCTCTGTGCCCGGAGCATCCCCGGGTGTCTCCCCGAGCCCCCCAAAGCCCCAGGGAACGCTGACCTGCCGCAGGATGAAGCTGGTGGAGGTGGTGCTGCCGTCCGAGCGCTTCAGGCGGCTGCGGCGGGTGGCGGTGCCCCTCGTCACNCTGGAGAAGGGAAGGCTCCAGGCAGAGCTGGGAATGTTCCCCTGGAGAAGGGAAGGCTCCAGGCAGAGCTGGGAATGTTCCCCTGGAGAAGGGAAGGCTCCAGGCAGAGCTGGGAATGTTCCCCTGGAGAAGGGAAGGCTCCAGGCAGAGCTGGGAATGTTCCCCTGGAGAAGGGAAGGCTCCAGGCAGAGCTGGGAATGTTCCCCTGGAGAAGGGAAGGCTCCAGGCAGAGCTGGGAATGTTCCCCTGGAGAAGGGAAGGCTCCAGGCAGAGCTGGGAATGTTCCCCTGGAGAAGGGAAGGCTCCAGGCAGAGCTGGGAATGTTCCCCTGGAGAAGGGAAGGCTCCAGGCAGAGCTGGGAATGTTCCCCTGGAGAAGGGAAGGCTCCAGGCAGAGCTGGGAATGTTCCCCTGGAGAAGGGAAGGCTCCAGGCAGAGCTGGGAATGTTCCCCTGGAGAAGGGAAGGCTCCAGGCAGAGCTGGGAATGTTCCCCTGGAGAAGGGAAGGCTCCAGGCAGAGCTCAGAGCCCCTGGCAGGGCCTGAAGGGGCTCCAGGAGAGCTGGAGAGGGACTGGGGACAAGGGCTGGAGGGACAGGACACAGGGAATGGCTCCCACTGGGAAAGAGGGCAGGGCTGGCTGGGACATTGGGAATTGGGAATTCCTGCCTGGGCTGCAATTCCCACATTTGCTGTGGCTGCCCCTGGATCCCTGGCAGTGTCCCAGGCCAGGCTGGAGCACTGGGACAGTGGGAGGTGTCCCAGCCCATGGAATGGGTGGACTGGGACGGGATTTATTGTCCCTTCCATGGAGCAGCAGCACCTCTGAGTTTACCCAACCCCAAGCCCGGGGCCATTCCCACATCCATCACCCAGCACCAACTCCCAGCCACGGAGAGAACTCCCCTTCCCAGGGCACGGAAGCAAAACAAGCTAAAATCAGGAGATGATGTGTTGGAAGCTCAAATCCCGAGGAAGATTTGGAAGCAGGACCTGGATTTCCTGAGCTTCACCTACAGGCACATCACACCTCCCACTGGGATGAGCAAGAGCAGCAATGTGCACACCCTGGGCTGAGCTCACTGACACCTGCCTGCTCTGAGCACACCCAGCCAGCTCCAGACACCAAATCCTTTAATTCCTGGCCTGAAAGGAGCAGCCTGGCTTCTCTCTCCAAGGTGAATGTGGGTCACGGGGCTGTGGTTTAAATCAGATTATTTTTGCATTCTGTTTCATCGCTAAATTGGTCCAAGGAAAGCGATTCTGTTGAAACATGGATTGTGGAGTGGCTGATTTTTCAAGGAAATATTCTCTCCAGAGACCCCCATGGGTCAGGCTGGGATTCAGAAGGAAAAAACAAGACAATTTCCCAATAATCCACGATATGATTTGGCTTTTTAAAGGTTGACTTCCAGCCTGAAGTGACCCCAACTCAAACGATGAAAACCAATTGCACACATTTAAATAAAAACTTATTTAAAGAGCAGGTGCTGAACACTTTTTGCACGAGCACGAGGCTGCAAATACAAGGTCAAGGCAGCAAATAATTAAATAGAAAATGATGGAAACCAGTTGACTTCCAGCCTGAAGTGACCCCAAACCAAATGATGAAAACCAGTGACTGATGTGTAAATGTCTATTTTTGGGGCTCCTTGCAGAGCCTAAGCAGCAGGGTTAAAGCCCAAGGATTCACAATTTTTTTTGGATGAACCAGAATTCTCAGGCATGTTTGGTGTCCATACACAGCCTCAGCAGCAGGTTAAAGCCCANAACACTTTTTGCACGAGCACGAGGCTGCAAATGTAAGGTCAAGGCAGCAAATAATTAAATAGAAAATGATGGAAACCAGTTGACTTCCAGCCTGAAGTGACCCCAAACCAAATGATGAAAACCAGTGACTGATGTGTAAATGTCTATTTTTGGGGCTCCTTGCAGAGCCTAAGCAGCAGGGTTAAAGCCCAGGGATTCACAATGATTTTTTTGGGATGAGCCAGAATTCTCAGGCATTTCTGGTGTCCATGTAGAGCCTCAGCAGCAGGTTAAACCCCAGGAACTCATCCCGATTTTTTTGGGATGAGCCAGAATTCGCAGGCATTTTTGGTGTCCATACAGAGCCTCAGCAGCAGGTTCAAGCCCAGGGATTCACAATGATTTTTTTGGGATGAGCCAGAATTCGCAGGCATTTTTGGTGTCCATACAGAGCCTCAGCAGCAGGTTCAAGCCCAGGGATTCACAATGATTTTTTTGGGATGAGCCAGAATTCGCAGGCATTTTTGGTGTCCATACAGAGCCTCAGCAGCAGGTTCAAGCCCAGGGATTCACAATGATTTTTTTGGGATGAGCCAGAATTCTCAGGCATTTTTGGTGTCCATGCAGAGCCTCAGCAGCAGGAACTGATCCTGATTTTTTTGGGATGAGCCAGAATTCTCAGCCACGATCACCAGACTCAGCTCTTGCCTCTCTGAGCAGGGAATTCTCCTGGGTGTGTTTGTTAACAAACCTTACTCATTGCACAGTGCAAAGTGCCTGGGAGTTCTTGGGAAAGATTAAAAAAATAAGGGATGAAAAAAATCATCTTCATCTCAGGGAATAATCCCTGAGAGAGGCCACAGCATTGAGGGCCCACAAACCCAGGGCCAACCCCCCACCAAAAGAACACACAAACAGCACTTGGAAGGTTTCAATAATCTGATTTTTAACGTTATTTCTGGAGCCAATTGGAGAGACAAAGCGTGGGTGACAGAGCACACAACCCCTCAGACCACTCTGGGGTGACAAATTGAACAGACACGACAGGTCCCCAGCTCACAAGGAAGGAAATGGATCTCAGAGTGATATTTAACACCCATGGAACAAATAGATTCTCATGGAAAGTCTCATTAGAAAGTTGCCCAGGTTTCCTATGTTAAGGGTTTATATGAAAAAAGCAGGAGTTCTCCACCCTGAATTCCTGATAGAAAACAGCAGGTAGAAACCTAAGGTAGAAATCTGGAGTTAGAGAAATCCTTTGGCAGCATGTTCAGTTACAATCAGGCCTTAAAAATAAATATGATCATGTCTAGAAGTATGAAGAGAAACACCAACCCCCCTCTAAATACACTGGTTTAATAATAATTAAATTATTTTACACTATCTACAAGTTGCATATCACGGAGTTAGGAGTAGAAGAGGTGACAGAAGGACAAATCCTGCTTTTATAAAAGTTCAGGCATGTGTGGAGCTGTGTAGAAAATCTCAGACAAATGAGTATGTACATTATTTATACTTAACAATTAACATCAGCAAATCACATCTGGCTGGCTCAACTGAAGATTTCTCTTGGCCCAAAGCTCAGAATCCAAAAAAAAAAAAACAAAAAAACCCACAAATTTAAATTTCCTAACAAACATGGAGAAGTCATAGCAACGAGAGCCAGGTCTACCAAACCAACCAGGGGCGAAGTAAACTCTGACAAATAAAAGCTCCAAACAATAAGAATTTGGAACAGCAGCATTGAAACAAATTCATTTCCTCAAAAGACACAAGGAACAAGTTCACAAAACACTTCGGTATTGCCACGTGTGTCATTTGTACTGAGCTATTTCCAGGGGAAGGATCAAGACAAATTAAAGTTGTGTCCAAAGGCAAGAACAAAACCCTCCTTCCAATTGCACACATTCAAACAAAAAGTGATTTAAAGAGTAGGTGCTGAACACTTTTTGCACGAGCAGGAGGCTGCAAATATAAGGTCAAGACAGCAAATAATTAAGTAGAAGGGAAAATACATGGAGGAGGTGCTGAGTGAAGGGTGGGGTTTGTCACTCAGCAGCCAGAGAGCTCCAGCCTGGGATGAAATTTCTACAGCAAATATGCTTATTTAGACATCTGGGAGCCTCCTGCATTTAATTGAGATGTTTTTATCAGTAATTTGCTTCCCCAAACCAAGGATTATCACACACCAGAGGTGGTTAAAAGCAGGATAAATGTGACCATGCTCCACTGAGGAGGTAAGTAGGAAGATGAAGTGATTTTTTTTTTTTTTTTTCAGCAGTTGAAACAAGAAAAAGAAAAGAAATCCCACTTTCCCAAAGGATAATCCAGCTCATCTGCTCCCTTGGACAAAACCCCACCCTTTAAAAAGTGCATCAGGGGAGAAATTCTTGGATTTCTTTTTCTCAGCGAGTGCCACGTGTGCCCAGCTCCGAGGCAATCCCTCCTCCAGGGACAGGGCTCTGGGTTTCCATGTGCACAGAGCCCAATCCCACCCAGCAGCACAAATCCCCCTTCCCCAAGTGGTGCAGGAGCTCCTCTGGGCTCAGGGCTTTTCTAGACATGGACACAGTGGCACAGAGAGGAAATCCAAGAGAGGCAGCACCCTCTGGTCCCACCGAGACGATTCGTGTTTCCCCTCGGGAAAGGAACAGATCCTCAGAGTCTTCAGCAGCTTCAAACCTTCTCCAGCCCCCTCCTTTCCCACAAGGAAATTACAAAGCTCCTTCACTGCTACATCCAGCCAGAAGGGAGAATTGAAGAGAGATTCTGTGCAAGTTCCTGGCTCGTGGAGTGCCCACACAGGCAGCTGGGAGCATCCCCTGCCTGCTCTTCCCAAAGAGCCTCGTGCTGGCAGTGCCACCCCTGCCAAGACACCAGGGAATTCCAGGAAAACTTGGTTTTCCTCAAGAAAAACACAGCAATTCTCTGTGTTTTCCCAAAATATAGAGGCAGCACTGTTAAAACCCTCTTTTTCTCCTATTTCTACAGGGTCCTGAGTGGCAGAGTTTTCTCTTCCAGGTGGAACCAGGGATCCCTTGGCGTGTCCTTCAGGAAGGAGACTCCCAACTGCAGAGATTCCCTAAAGCCACTGGGACAGAAGGATTACAGAAGACACCAGAGGAGGCAAAGCAACAGCATCATCTCAGCATCCTCAAGCTTCCAGAAACACATTGGAAAGAGAATTATTTTGGGACAATCTTTTCAAAGATTCTCAAGTGGCGTTTCCTGAAAGCGCAGGGAAGGGAAGGAAGGGAAAAAAAAAAAAAAAAAAAAAAAAAAAAAGGACAAAAAAGGCACTGGGGCGAACGGGGAATATNGACTCGGAGGAACGGGGAATTATTTTAAACCATCCCCTAATCTAGTTCAGGATGCAAAAAATGCAAATAACCATCAGAGCTGGTGCCTATTTTTTACTCTGCATCACCCTAACGCAGCGAGTTGGGTTATTGGAGAGGAGAATGGACTCGGATATCCCCGGCAGGGACTCCCAAGGGTCGCTGGGGTCGCGATTCCTCCGGCGTGGCTGTTTTAAAGCAGAGGCTGCTGATGGAAATTCGTCTGCTGCTGGAGCAGGGAATGAGCAGGAAGAGCCACGGGGTAGGCTGGTCCTTGGGTGCTCTGGAAGGCTGCCATGTCCACGGCCATGCCCATCTGGTGCTGGGGGAAGGCGGCAGTGCCGGTGACACTCGGGAAGGGCTGCGGCAGCGCGGCGTCGGGGCCGGGGCTGCGGGGACACAACACCGACCACGCTCAACAGGGCCAGCTCAGGGCCACCCCTCTGCCCCCTCCCACACCTCCAAAACCAGCTGGGAGATGCCAAAATATCTACATTTGAAAAGGATGTGACCAAAATGGTTGTTTTTGAAGGTATTTCATGTTTTGTCGGCTGCAAAAATGCCGTTTTTTACACGCACGCGCTCAACTTCAATCAGCTCTGGCCTTGCAGTTTCCCTCTTGTTAATAAACAGAGTTTCCCAGGAATTCAATACTTTTCATGCCCACGACATAGGCATTTTCATGCCTTTTCATGCCTATATCATGGCAGTTTTTTATGGTTTTTGCAGGAAAAACCTTTTCACCCTCAAAATTCTTCCAGCAGCTCAATAATTCTACTATGTAAGAATTACCTTTTACATAAGAATAATCTTTTACTCTTATTTTTTAACTTACCCTTTCTCTTCAACTTACTCTTCAACTTTTTCTTTTCAACTTACTCTTTCTATCTTACCCTTTCTTTTCAACTTACTCTTTCTATCTTACCTTTTTGTTTTTTCAACTTACTCTTTAACTTACTCCTACTGTTTAATTTTTAATATTTGGTGCTAAGTGCTTAAAGCTGAGGTCAGAGGTCCCTTTTCAACCTTCCTGGGAAACCTCCTCGTGGCAGGATGAATTTCATCCAGAATAATGCTCTCAGTGCTCCCTGGTTTAGTAAAATGAGTGTTTTCCTTTCAAAATGAGGTGTCACTAAGTGGAAATGCCATGAGAATGTGCAAAGTGCTCCCCCTAGGAAGCAGAATTTGCTGGATTCATACCTTAAATAAGCAGCTGGAGGTGGCTGAGTGGCTGCAGAGTTGATGTTTTGAGGCAGAGACCTCACCTGGCCCACCTGCTCTGGGGCCAGGCTGTATCCTGGGGACATGGACACTCCCTGCATCATGTAATTCCCACTGGGAGGCTGCACAGGATACGACTGCAAATCAAATCAAATCAAATCAAATCAAATCAAATCAAATCAAATCAAATCAAACCAAACCCAGGAGATTTGGTGCTCAGCACGCTTTGGAATGAACCCACCAGAATATTCTAAAGCTGGAAGCAAAAAAAAAAAAAATCCTGCAGTTCCTTCACATCTTGGTTTAAATAATGCAAGATTCCCTCCAAATTCAGGTGGCGCAGGCTGGAGCTGCTGGTTGGATTTGGGATAATCAGGTTAGTCCCAAATAAAGCCCAGCATTATCCTGCATTTCTATGCACCAGTCTTGGGAGGGAAACAGCAAACTCCAGTTTGCCTTTTGGCTTAAATTACTTTGTAACCTCCAAATGTAATGAATTTTCCGTCGTTACCGGGAGTTAAGGACACAGATTTACTTTTAACTGACATATTTTCAGATCCAGCAGTTGCCATGGCAACTATTCTTTTCCCACTGAACAATTAACATGAAAGTATAATTCACTTCAAGCAAAAAAAAACCCCTCGTTCTGTGCTTTTTGAAAAAAATCTTTCCTTCCCTTCCATATTTATTCCTCACACCATCATTAGGGACAGTGTAAAACACTCTGGAGCACAGATACAGCCTGTTTAGAACTGATACAAAATGTTCATTTTTCTAAGGGCAAAAGGAGCTAAAAGCAGAGTGCTTCTATATTTAGCAAAAAATACACTTGGGATTAATACACTGATATTCCCGTTCCCTCCCATCCCCACTATTAGATAAGAAGGGAACATTTTACTTGGAGATTGACATGACTCACAGCAAGAATATCCACCAAGCTGTTGCAACACCCAATTCCAACTGCAAGAAAATGAATTATGGAAGGGATCTTTGGGAATTTTCAACAGTGGCCAAGCAAAACCTTCTGTTCTGGTGCATAAAATCCCAATTTCTTGCAAAGGCACTGTCAGATTGCTTGCTTCAGTTTTGGCTGGGATTTTTTTTTTTTTTTTTTTGGAGAACGGGGATAAGTAGCAAGGAATTTCCAGAATTCCAGGGAATTTCCAGAATTGCAGGGATACTGACCTGCACAGAGACTCCAGAGGAGGTGGGTGGGAATTGTGCAGGGTGCTGGAGTTTGGAGTAGGCTGAGTACATGGGGCTCTCATTCATCAGTTTGTTGTAGAGCTCCAGAGCTTCCAGAACCTTCACGTTCAGCTCGGATAACTCGGAATGTTTCCTGTCCCAAAACAAATGGAGAGAGGGCACTGAGCTGCTGGGACAGTTTACATGGGGAGGACAGAACAGAAGGAAAAAAAAGAAGCTCCTAAAAGGGAAAAGGCCCATTTTTTACCCATTTGTATTGAAAAGTTGCTGCTGTGGGACTGGATGGAAAAATCCAAGTGCTGCACGACAATTGTTGTGGAATTATCCACCAATTCCCAGCTGGAATTCCCTGTTCTTTTCACCCCCAAATATCCCCAGGAGTCACAGAGTCATGGAATGGTTTGGGCTGGAAGGGACTTTCCTTTAAAAGATGAAATTCCAACCTTCTGCCACAGGTACTTTCCACCATCCCAGGCTGCTCCAGCCTGGCCTTGGACACTTCCAGGGATCCAGGGGCAGCCACAGCAAATCTGGGAATTCCAGCCCAGGCAGGAATTCCCAATCTCCCACCCAAATCTCCTCTTTCCCAGTGGGAAACCATTCCCTGTGTCCTGTCCCTCCATCCTTTGTTCCCTGTCCCTCTCCATTTTCCTCATCAGCTCCTTCAGGCCCTGGGCAGCCAAACCTGAGCAGGGAGAGGTGAGGATAACATGGAATAATAATCCCCAACAGAATGAAAATTCCAACTTCCAGACAAGCTGGAGAAGGTTACAGTCACAAAATGCCAAAAGTAAAAAAGGATCCATGACCTGTGCAGTGAATTTTGGGAGAGCAGCAATCAAATCCTCAGTGAGCACACTCAGAACTTGATATTTCAGCATTAAAAAAAAAAATAAAGGTAAAGCTGAGAATTTTTTTCTGGCAAGGTTTTCCAGCTTAGGAGATGAAAGTAGCAAAAAATATAATTAAAACTGCCCAATTTGAAGGAAATCAGTGAAGAAATTGTGCTCACCTATCTATCTCTTCTAGTTTTTCATCTATCATTGGACCCATCTGCTGGCAGATATCTGTGAAGACAAAGCGTTGAGGCAGTTGATGTCTTGCACAATTAAATGTTTAAATGCAGCCAAAAAATATTTTATCCAGCTACAGGAAAATTAATTGCTTATTTATTTCAGGGTTGGGATTGGTAGATGGATTTTCTAGCAAAGCTCAGGCATTTTACAGAGCTGGGAGTTATGCAAATGACTCTGCTAAACATGGAGCTGGCTTGGAACTATTAAAAAAAATTCAAATTATCCCCAGAGCCCCACACTCCCACGGTGAAATAAGTGTTCTCCAGCACTGTTAGTACAGAGCACAGCTCCCCTAAGCTTAAAATAAACACAAAGAACTCCCAGCTCGATCCACAAAAGGTAATTGTGAGGAGAAGTCATAAAAAAAGAGCTCAATTCGTGCTGCAAGTACCTTCTGAGTCGAGGAGATCTGGAGAGTCAAGCTTTAAATCCGTGGGATCTATGCTCTGAAGGACCTGCAGTGTTTTATCCATCTTATCCTGCAAGGGGAAGCCAAAATGAAGAGCTTTGATTTCTCAGCCACGCCAAGATTGGTTTAATACTCAAATAAAAGCTCTTTTAGAGAACAAGAATCATCTGCCAACATTCAGCACCCGAAGAATGGAAAAGCCCAGCAATGTTTTAGTTGAAAGTGGCTCCATACCTCATCAATATAAACTGGCTCAGGTTCTGCTTTCTTAATTTCTTCTGCAGTGTCCTGAGGAACAGAGATTTTATCCACAGCTGCTGAAAGAACAGAGATGAGTTTCTCTTCTCTCTGTTGCTGTGATAACTTTAAACAAACATTTGCTCCTTGTTATTTTTTTCTGTGTGAAAAGACACCGTGACATTTGAAATAGCAATTTGCTGGGTTTGTAAATATGCTGCTGACAAGGAATTACGGTGAATCAAACCAAAATTCTGTCACAGAAAATGGTAATAACTCAAAAAGAAAAACAGAGGCAGGGATTAAAAGTGAGTTACGGAGTGATCTGTGCTTGATTGTTTGAAACAAGGGCAGGATGTCTCACAGCTCTTTCCTGGGGCTGATAAAGGAAATCATTTTGCTGCTGGGCTAATTAGGATTGCAGCACAAAGCTGCCTTTGTGAAATCATCCATCACTGCAGGCTTTGTGAAAGAATCACATCCATCATTTCAGCAGGTAACTCACCTGCCTCGGGCTCCACGCTCAGGTCAGAGGTGACGAAATTGGAAGGGAACAGCCCCACTCCTCTGTGGTTCTCCCCTTTCCACCAGTTGGCATCACTGGGGGAATAAAAACAGGATGACAGAACTCTGGGGTGAACAGAGCCAGGGATATATTTGGGGTTTTTATTGAAAACTTGAGGTTCAGAGATATATTTGGTGGGGTTTTTTTTAACCAAAACTCTGTGATATCTAAAGGAGAATATTTGCAGGAGCTGGGGCAGAGGGGAGGGGAGGGAAGGAAGAGGAATCAGGAGATCACTGAAAATGGAACACAATTCATCAATTCTTTACACTGATTACTTGCCAGCCCTTTAAAGCTGTATATATCCCTATAGGTGTTAACAACAATCATTATTTTAGCTATTTTAAATCAGCTTTATCCTTGGCAAATGTGATTCTTGATAGCCAGAGGTTTAACAATTGCTGGAATGTGATCCCAATGCATTTTATGTCATTATGTCAGACAACCAATTAAGATTTATCTTCAAAACTACAAATGGGATGAAATACTCGAGGTTCTCCCTGCACTAAAAAATTATTTGAGGCCAGAAACCAGGATTTTGGGAAGATGAAAGGAAGAGATAAAGGGGATGTGAGGGAGGGCAGAGTGACAATTACATTTCTGTGGGGAGAGGGGGGAAAAAACAAAAAAGCATCAGAAGAAAAATGTGTTACCCTGAAAAAACAACAGTGGTGGAACCAAGTCAGCTCCACTTGAGTGTGCATTGTACCTGTCATCCAAAACAAAAATAATCTCTCCACTTTTAAAGGTGAGCTCATTGTCCTCCACAGCTTCAAAGTCATACAGGGCTCGCACCTTCCTCAGGCTCTGGGGGTTCTGTGACATTTCTGCAGCTGGGTACAAGGATTTGGTTTCCATTTGCTGCTGTTTCTGCTCTTGCAAAGACAATTCAATAGCTGCAGGAGGGGCAGAGAGGAGAAGAACAAGTTTGTGGCGTTTAAAAGCAGTTTGATGTAACAAAAAGAGGATTTGTTGCTTTTATTTGAACAAGGTCTATCTGCTGCTGGAGTATTGGAAGTTGAGGTTTAAAATTAAATGTGTCAAACCCCAAATCCTCATGGATGAGGGAAACAAAACACCTGGAAATCCACAATTCCCAACCTGCTGTGCCCTTGATTTCAGCTCTGTGCAGCAGGAAAGAGCCCAAATTCCCAATTTTCCCTGATTTTTAACAGAACTTCTGGAGTCTAACCCAAGGCTGAGACAGCAACTCACCTTTGGCTATATCCTCGTCCTCCTTGGATTTACTGGATGAGGAGCCATTCTTGGCAGCATTGGTGGAAGCCTGCAAAGGTGGCAACAACACAGGGACAAATGAAAATTAAATCTCCATATTAATATATTTTTAAAAATTAGAATCAAGTTGTTCCTGATCAGGTGGATTATGGAATCCAGGTGATCTCCTAGAAATAAAAATCACCACTCTTCAGGTTTTGTTTTTTTCCGTTTTCAGCAGGGGAAAAAAAAAGTCAATTAAATAATGAGATTTAGTTGAATTAACTGATTTTATTGAAATAATTATTTTAGTCATATTTATTATGACAAAACTTCTCATTTAAATGACTCTTTTCCACCTTTATCCTTCTCTCCCCCCTTCAAGAGGGAAGATGCTCCAGTTGGGAGCTGCTGATTTAAATCCTACAATTCTCCCCAGCAGCAGAGTGAAATCATTCCTGGAGTTTTCATTCCCACCAGGAACTGCAATTGGGTGCCAGTGCTCAACCCTTCCATGTTTCTGCCATATGTTTTACACATAGATCACATTTAGAAGTGAAAACATCTTTGTGGAGGAAGGAGGGGTTGTAAAAGTTAAAAAACTCAGAGTGTTTGTGAAAGTTTAAAAAAAAAAAAATAATTCCTGTGTTTCATACAGAGGAAAGTAAACTTTTTGTGTAAGGAAATTGTAATAAAAAAATCGTAATTTCAGTTTTCAGGACTGAATAACATGGAAATAGTTAGAAAAGTCAGGGAAAAAAAAACTACCTGGCATCATATCTGCTGTTAGATTGGGCATAACAAACCACCAGAAGTGAAAAATAAACCACTCCAGATGCAGGATAACTCCTGACATGGGCAGAAAATGGGGATTTGGGAAAGGGAAATCCCAAAGCATGGGATCCATCACTATCATGGAGCAGCTCTCACCTGGGATCCTGCTGCAGGAAAAGTGACCCCTTCTTCCTTTAGGGATTTGATGGTTGCAGATATTAAACTGCATTGTGGGTCTTTCTGGAATTCTTCTGACCACTCCACCATGAGGGTTTTTAGCTTTTCGCTCACTTTTGGGTGAGCCTGGAAGACAAAAAAAAAAATGGATAAAAAGGGATGTTTGAGCCTAAAAATGAACAGAAAGAGTTCTTACCAAAATTATTACCAAACCCATTTTACTATGAATATTCTTAATTATTAATAATTGTGTAGATTGAGAGGATTTGGGGAGCAGAGTGTAGAATATCTGGCCTTTTATACCCTGATCTGATATTGCAGAGAACATGCTGAGCTCCTGGAGCACTAATTCTGGAGAAATTCAGGCTGCCTACCACACTTAGCCCAAATTTCTGCCTCTCTGCGTTACTCACCCTCCATTTTCTCTTCATTCCTTCTCAGGTTGTGTTGTTTTCCACTTCCTAAACTCAGAAATCGGTCTGATGTTTCCCTACAAGAAATATTTTCCCTACAATCCATCTTTTCTGGCCCTGCAGTTTCTCCTCAGATGCCAGGACAGGTTTGTCCCAGCTGAGGAAACCTCACAAAAACCTCATCTGTGTCTCCTTGAATCAGCTTCTCCCACAAAAAAAAAAAAAAAGGAATTATCCACAGGGATAATCCATAGGGAAAGTTTCTATTCCTAAATTGGGAGCTGAGCTGCAGGAACAGCCTGGTAAAGGAAGAAAATTTCTTTGGAGTGGGGAAAAACCAAGAATCAATTCATTCTCTGCCTGGAATTCCTGTGGCTCCCACATTCTTCTCCATATCCTGGCACTGGGACAAGATTCCCTATCCAAGGGATCAGCTCCCACTGAGGGCTGGGAGGTCAGCCTGGGCTGAGCAGGGAGAGCACTGCCAAAACTGGGCTCCAACCCGCATTTCATTTCAATTTCTGAAGCTTTGCTGGGCTCAGGATCAGCACAGAGATTCTTGTCACAGAGATTCCCCGGGTGGGATCCCAGGATCCCTGCACATCCCTGGGTGGGATCCCAGAATTCCTACACATCCCTGGGTGGGATCCCAGAATTCCTACACATCCCTGGATGGGATTCCTGCACATCCCTGGGTGGGATCCCAGAATTCCTGCACATCCCTGGATGGGATTCCTGCACATCCCTGGGTGGGATCCCAGAATTCCTGCACATCCCTGGATGGGATTCCTGCACATCCCTGGGTGGGATTTTCCAGGATTCCTGCACATCCTTAGGGTGAGATTCCAGAATTCCTGCACATCCCTGGGTGAGATCCCTGCACATCCTTAGGGTGATATTCCAGAATTCCTGCACATCTCTGGGTGGGATTCCAGGATTCCCTGGGTGGGATCCCAGGATCCCTGCACATCCTTAGGGTGATATTCCAGGATTCCTGCACATCCCTGGGTGGGATTCCAGGATTCCCTGGGTGGGATCCCAGGATCCCTGCACATCCTTAGGGTGAATTTCCAGGATCCCTGCACATCCCTGGGTGGGATTTTCCAGGACTCCTGCACATCCTTAGGGTGAATTTCCAGGATTCCTGCACATCCCTGGGTGGGATTTTCCAGGACTCCTGCACATCCTTAGGGTGAGATTCCAGAATTCCTGCACATCCCTGGGTGGGATTCCAGGATTTCCTGGGTGGGATTTTCCAGGATTCCTGCACATCCCTGGGTAGGATCCCAAGATCCCTGCACACCCTTGGGTGAAATTCCAGAATTCCTGCCCATCCCTGGGTGCTGAAGGTCAGTGTTGATGTTCCCAGGCTAATGGGAACACAGGGAGCACTTGGAGACCTATTTTTGCCACAGAAAAGCAGAAAACACAAGAGCTGTGAACTCATTTTGCTTCCCAGCAATTTTATTACTTTCCTTAATTGCTTTGCTCAGCCTCTGATGATTGCAGGGCTCCCATGGATCTGAAAACTCCTTTTTAACCCATTAACCAGTTTGGCCTCCAACTGGAGCAATAATTAGGAAAAAGCTGCTTCTTCAATTCCTCACGTTCAGATTTGAATCCCAGCAGCTGCTTGACCCTCAACCATTTCAGTCTAATTTTCTTGGTTATTTCCTCATTCCCAGAATCTCTAAAAGCTAAAAAGGATTGTCTGTAGCTTTATCCTTTTCTTTGTAAAAAAAAAAATGTCATTTCGCTTCCTCGTAATTTTCCCTTTCACTTCAGCCCAGGAATTCCCTTCAAGCCTAATAAAAACTCCCTCCAAGAAAAGCTGCACTTACCAGGATCAAATTAATGGAGCTTGGGAACACAGATTTTTAATTAAAACTGCTCATAGTTTTGTAAAAAAACTTGCAGGATTATCAGCTGTCAGTTCTTTATTTTTCTCAGAGTAAAAATTACACAAATTTCAGTGAAAACACAGCACCAAAAACTAGAAAATGGGTATTAACTACCACATTAATTTGGAGAAGTTCCCAAAATAATCCTTCCCCCCAGGATTGAAGGTTCTAAAACAAATTACCTTGTTGATTATGGCTCGAGCTTCAGTGGCAAAATCCCTGGAACACACTTCCAAGTGGAAGATTTTCCCACAGTTTGAGACACAGGCTCCTAAAAGCTGACAGCAGAAAGACAATTGGGAAAAAAAAATACAAAATAAAAAAGAAAACAGAGTGCAAATAATCCAAAATGAAAGGTAAATTCAGCATGGATATTGATTTACTGAGGGTAATCAAGACATTAATTAATTGATTGCTCAGTAAACGTTTAATTGCTGCATTTCAGGAGGTTTTTTTAGAAGGAAATTTGGGGATTGACTCACTGTGAGAGCTTGCAGAGCCACGTGGGGAACTTTGTGGTTCATTCTCTTCATGATGGCTTTAAGGCAATCCTTGGCTCTGCAAGGGAACAGGAAAATTGAGGATAAATGGGAGTGACAGGAGCTGTGCAAGGAATGAGCTGAACTTATTGAGCAAAAACATCACCAGAACAGCCTCATGAACAAAAATGTCACCAGAACTGAGATTATTGAGCTAAAAATGTCACCAAAGCTGAACCTATTGAGCAAAATTGTCACCAGAACTGAATTTATTGAACAAAAACGTCACCAAAACAGCCTCATGAACAAAAATGTCACCAGAACTGAGATTATTGAGCTAAAAATGTCACCAAAGCTGAACCTATTGAGCAAAATTGTCACCAGAACTGAATTTATTGAACAAAAACGTCACCAAAACAGCCTCATGAACAAAAATGTCACCAGAACTGAGATTATTGAGCTAAAAATGTCACCAAAGCTGAACCTATTGAGCAAAATTGTCACCAGAACTGAATTTATTGAACTAAAATGTCACCAAAACAGCGTAATGAACAAAAAGGTCACCAAACCTGAATTTACTGGATAAAAATGTCACCAAACCTGAGTTATTGAGCACAAATGTCACCAGAACTGAACCTAATGAATAAAAATGTCACCAAAGCTGAACCTATTGAGCAAAATAGTCACCAGAACTGAACCTAATGAATAAAAATGTCACCAAAGCTGAACCTATTGAGCAAAATAGTCACCAGAACTGAACCTAATGAATAAAAATGTCACCAAAGCTGAACCTATTGAGCAAAATAGTCACCAGAACTGAACCTAATGAATAAAAATGTCACCAAAGCTGAACCTATTGAGCAAAATAGTCACCAGAACTGAACCTAATGAATAAAAATGTCACCAAAGCTGAACCTATTGAGCAAAAATATCACCAAAACTGAACCTAATGAATAAAAATGTCACCAAAACTGAACTTATGGAGCAAAAATGTCACCAAAACTCAGCTTATTGAGCAAAAATGTCACCAAACCTGAGTTATTGAAAAAAATGTCACCAAATCTGAACCTATTGAGCAAAATTATCACCAGAACTGAATTCACTGAGCAAAAATATCACCAAAACTGAACCTAATCTGCAAAATTATCACCAGAACTGAATATATTGAGCAAAAATGTCACCAAAGCTGAACCTATTGAGCAAAGTTGTCACCAGAACTGAATATATTGAGCAAAAATGTCACCAAAGCTGAACCTATTGAGCAAAGTTGTCACCAGAACTGAATATATTGAGCAAAAATGTCACCAAAGCTGAACCTATTGAGCAAAGTTGTCACCAGAACTGAATTTACTGAGCAAAAATGTCACCAAAACTGAATTTGCTGGATAAAAATGTCACCAAAACTGAGCTTATTGAACAAAAAATGTCACCAAAACTGAACCTAATGAACAAAAATGTCACCAAAATTGAACTTCTTGAGCAAAAATGTCCCCAAACCTGAACCCCTGAGGGCCGGGCAGAAATTTACCCATTTACCACTTTGTTTGTCCCCAGCTGGGTGTTGGATTGGAAGAAATTCCCTTTTTTTTT
>VWZU01001459.1:49464-67502 GCA_013397095.1 Sterrhoptilus dennistouni
CAGCCCCTGAGCGCCGCCGTGCCCCGGGCCGGGCGGGACCCGCGGCTGGGGCGAGGGGAGCGGATCCGGCCGGGACACCCGGTCCTGGTTCTTTCGGGGATACCCGGTCCCTGTTCCTCCGGGATACCCGGTCCTGGTTCCTCCGGGATACCCGGTCCTGCTCCACCCGGGGCACCCGATCCCGGTTCCTCCGGGATACCCGGTCCCGGTTCCTTCGGGGACACTGATCCTGGTTCCTCCGGGGGCAGCCGATCCTGGTTCCTTCGGGACACCCGGTCCTGGTTCCTTCGGGGACACTGATCCTGGTTCCTCCGGGGGCAGCCGATCCTGGTTCCTTCGGGACACCCGGTCCTGGTTCCTTCGGGGACACTGATCCTGGTTCCTTTGGGGACACCCGATCCCGGTTCTTCCGAGACACCCAGTCCTGGTTCCTCAGGAGCAGCCGGTCCTGGTTCTTTCAGGGGTACCCGGTCCCGGTTCCTTCGGGAATACCCGGTCCTGCTCTACCCGGGACATCCCGGTTCTGGACACCTGGGCCCTGTCCCCTCACCCAGGGGACCCCCAGCCCTGTCCCCTCACCCAGGGGACACCCCAGCCCTGTCCCCTCACTCAGAGGACACCCAGCCCTGTCCCCTCACCCAGGGGACACCCGGGCCCTGTCCCCTCACCCAGGGGACACCTCAGCCCTGTCCCCTCACCCAGGGGACACTCCAGCCCTGTCCCCTCACCCAGGAGACACCCAGGCCCTGTCCCCTCACCCAGGAGACACCCAGGCCCTGTCCCCTCCCCCAGGGGACCCCCAGCCCTGTCCCCTCACTCAGAGGACACCCAGCCCTGTCCCCTCACTCAGAGGACACCCAGCCCTGTCCCCTCACTCAGAGGACACCCAGCCCTGTCCCCTCACTCAGAGGACACCCAGCCCTGTCCCCTCACTCAGAGGACACCCAGCCCTGTCCCCTCACCCAGGGGACACCCAGCCCTGTCCCTGCTCCCAGCGCTGGGCGAGGACTCACGGACTGGTCTGTGTGTGTGTGTGATGGGGATTATTTCTGGTTAGACCCAATTAGATTATCATGTCTAAGAAAAGAATAAGCCTATTCAGTCAGGAACCCCCCACTGACGAGCCAAATGGCGAGTGAGATGTTACGATTATTAGGCACAGTGGAGAAAAAAAAAGAGAAACTAAGAAGGAAAAAAAAAAAAAAGCCTCGATGTCGCGTTGCTCTTGTCGGGGTCGGAGATGGGAGATGCTCCCAGAGGCAGAACCGAGCCTGGATTCATCCAGGAGGATTCCTGGATCCGTCTGCCCGGCGTGGTCTGCGGGAGGAAACCGGTGCCTTTGGGTTCGGGCTGATGGATGGGATGGGGAAAAGGCAGAGAGGGCGTTTGGGGCAGCCTTAGAAACGTGTAACGTAAATACGGGAGATAACAGCACCCCGGCTGTCATTTCCTGAGGTGCCTGGAAGGAAGGAGTGCACGGCTTCTCTGCTGGGAAAAGATGGGCTGCAATTAAGGCTGGGAGGATGAGTGCTGTAGCTTTGCTGGAAGGGAGAGCCCGGCCACGCAGGTGGACACTCTGTACTCTGATTTTTCTCCCACTGATTCCTTCTCCCGCTGGGAGAAGCTGCAAGATGGGGCTCAAACACCACCGAAAATCACCCTCATGCTGTTCTTGCAGCCAGCCAGGCATGGCCGGTGTTGCTGCAGCTTCCAGGAAATATCTGAGCAGTTTATGAAAGGGATAAACTGCCGGGCTGTGATTATTTTTTGTTTTCTCTGTGGCTCTGAGGGAGAGATGACTGTGCCACTGGTCAAACCCCAGAATGGGGTGGGCTGGGGAAGTGCAGGGATTAACAAGAAAAGAATGATTAGGGGAAAAACCATGAGGAATATTTTCTGTGGGGAGAGAGAGAGGATTAGTCAGGAGATGGGAGTATGAAGAAGGAGATGCTGAAGGTTATAAGACTAAATCTCACCTTCTTTATGTGCTGTCTTAAGAAATTAGCCTGGCACAAGCATTGCTGGCACACTCAGCCCTGGTGAGGTCCTGGAGGGCTGTGCTGACAATACCAATTTTCATATCTCTAATGAAATTCCCAAGGCTGATCTGGACGTTGATGAACACATTGAGTTGCTGTGTGCAGGTCTGGAGTCCTCACACTGGGAGGGCTGTGCCCATTTCTGTGTGGGAGAGGCCCCTCCTGTGTGTTTTGAAGTTTTATTCTCTCCCCTTGTACAGAGCAGGGAGTCTTTACCCTCCAAACCACGAGGAGAGAGCAGGTTGGCCATGATTTCACCGTGACAGCAGCTGGTTCATTTTTTTCCACTTTAAACATGCTGTCCTGAGCTGCTTCAGGATCTCTGGGGTCCCTTCGGCAAGGGCATGATGTGCCTGTAAGTGATGGATGCGTGCCAGCCTGTGTTTGCCGGGTTGTCAGAGGAGTCTGTCTTGAGAAAGGGCTCTGGTGAGGTGGTTTGTGCACTGGAACACCCCCCTGGTCACCTTAAACACCCCCCATGTCACCTCAAACACACCTCTGGTCACCTTAAACACATCCCTGGTCACCTCAAGCACCCCCCTGGTCACGTCCTGGTCCTCCTTGTGGTGGATAAATTGCAAGAGATGATGGGCACTGCTCCAGGTGATGTTTTTTGGGTGAGGTTCTCAGGTCTGTGCTCCTCGTGCTGTCGGCATTCCCGAGGATGTCCTGAGCCACTGGCGTCCAGGGTTTTCCCTGTGGATCTGTGTCTCCTGGTGCTGGTTTGGCATTGCTCTGGTAAACGTCCTGCTGTGGTTGGTGTGTGTTCTAGGAAGATACATTTGATGGGATGAACTTCAAGGAGGAAAACGTGGAGGACAGCCCAAGAGAGATCCAGGTTTCACTCTGCAAGCCGAGTGTTGTTTTCTTCCATCCTCTCAAACTGATGTGAATTCTCCCCTTTTCCTGTGAATGAATTCCCTTCCTCTCAGGATTACACAGGAATGTGAAGTGCAGAGAAGCAGCGGTGTGGTTTTGCCACCAAGTTCCCCATTTGGCTTTGCCACCAAGTTCCCCTGGGTCTCGGCTCTAGCACTGGCAACATGCCCTCAAGACTGTCCCAGCTTTGTCTCTTCCCCAGTGCTCTGCTCTCCTCAGCTGTGTCGGATATTTCCTTGCCTTTACCCTCTGGACACACGGACATAAATCCTGAATTCTGGTGAGCACCCCTTGCTCTGCTCAGAGTAAAACCACAACTGAGCAAACCAGGGGTGCCAGAAGCATCCCCAGACACGGTGGCACCGGAGCCGGGTGCCGTGGGAGCTCCAATCCCAAATTCCCAAATTCCCAGCAGCAGGGTGGTCTCCCTGAACCCAGGATTGGGCTGCACGTTTGCAGATGCCACGAGGTTTGGAGGAAGCAGCCAGGCCGGGCTTGGCAGGGGAACTCACTGCCTAATGAGCTGTGATTGACATCATTTGACTGCTGGATTACAAATCTGCGCTGAGGCCTGACAGGAAATATCCTCTTACCCCTCCGAGCGGGCTTGGGGTGTACAAAGGGCTCCTCTGTGGGATGGAGGGCTCGGCCAGAGGGTGAGGGAGGTGTTCCTGCCATCCCCAGTTCCTGCCATCCCACCTGTCCCTGCTTTGCCTGCAGGAACATCTTCCTCCTGCTGGAATTCCCTCCTTCCCGAGCCTCGTTTTCCATCCCAGGGAAGGAAAGGCAGTTTGAGTGTCTCCTTGCTGAAGAATTTGGAAGCTCAGTGTGAAAACTCTTAATGTTTCCCAGCTGTTCCCCTTCCTCATTGTCCATCAGACATATTAGCCATTGTTTTATAAAAAATATATATATATATATATATTTATGGTTTGGGGTCTGCGAATCATTACAGAGCACGACAGGGCTGCAGGAGATATCTGTGGGTTAGGATCAGCTTCCCTGCTTTGGTGGGACACTGGATTCCTTGTTGTGATCCCTGAATTTGACAGAATCCCCTTGGGATGGATGTGAGTTGAGATCCTGAAATAGCTGCTACAGGTGGGAGTGGTACTGGGAGGTGAGAGGCACTAAAGTGGGTTTAGGAATGTTCAGGAAAATGAGATTTCTAAAATCCAGATCTCAAAAAGACCTGTGGGGTTTCCTTGTGGGGGCCTCAGCTCTGACAGGCTCCTGCCACTGGGGTTTTTCCTCAAGGTCTCATTGAAGTGATTGGAGCAGTGACACTTTTGCTTGAAGAAACAACCTAATAAATCACATAGTTAAATATATATCTATATTTCAGAGGGGTTCAGTGTACAGCAGTGCTGGGTGGTGACACTTCTCCCCAGCTGCTTTGTCAGTCAGGCCATGGCATTTGTAAGTTTTTCCACCCAGACATCACATTTTTGTAAAACTGATTTTTCCCTTTGACTGTCTGGAATACAAGGGTGCTGTGGTGGGTATTTACCCTGCTAAAATTAATTTCAGCTCCTGGAAACCTGGAAGACTTCAAAAATGGCTGGGCTGATGTAGATGCCTGCGTTTTTCAGTGTGCCATTTTTCCATGCCACACAATCCCATTAATTTGGATGATGGTGGAGGGATGAACCCTCTGAATTACACATCAAATTCTCTTTAAGGTGAACAACAGGTCAAGCAAAACCTCTGCCTTTACCTTTTACCTTCCCCATCCTCTTTTCTCAAAGTGTTGAGGCTTTATCAAAGCTCTCTATCAACTTCCTTAACCTTGTGTGTGAGATAAAAGGGATTTTATTTTTATTTTGTCGTGCAGGAGTCGGCCCTGAGGCGTGAAATGGTCTCTTGGGTACTACTCCATGTCAGGGGTGATGCTAAAGAAAGGATTGGAGAGGTGCAAGATGAAATTCAGAGTTTACAAGGCGATCTTAAATAAATCAGTAGCTCTTGAGTAGTTTTTGATTGGTGACTGAATGACGTGAAGCCACGGGTGGCTGCCTCCAGTCTTTCGTTTTAAAATCACTTCAGCTTCTCCTGCTGCCTGAGGAGGTATTAAAGTGCACAGAAACTTCTCCCCTTGAACAGCAGAACTCAGCAGATACCGAACCCAAACCAAAATGTTTGATTTCCTCTCGTGTCTTCAGAAGCACTTTGGTGTTTTTACTGTATTTTTTGTATTGTTGGACAAAGGTTGTGAATCATTCAGGCAACTTTTTAAAGACTCCAACCCCTTTTGGAATGAAACATGCATGTGGAGGTGTGCATGGGAATTAGCACCCCCTGTCTTGTGTTTGTGTGGCTGCTTTGGTGAATTCCTGCTGGAATTTTGGGTGCTCCCTCCAGCTGCAGGAGGGGTTGGGCTGGTGTTCCAATGTGGGATCAGCACCACCCCTGCTTTAACAGGATCCTGCTCTCATTTTGACTCCAGCACCTGCTGGAGAAATTATTTTTTCTCCCCAGTCTGTCAGAAGAAGTGGTTTAAATCTGTCCCCATGGTCTGGAGCTCGTCACTGAGGGGGTGAATGACCTTGCAGGAGTAGCTGGGTTTGTTTTCCTCCTCATTTCTCACTCAGGATCCATCCTAAAACGAAACCAACTTTTGACCTTCTCTTTCTGGTTTTAGTTTGCTCGCTGGGAGGTTACTGAGAGGCAAACCTTGTGCCACCACTGCCTTTTCCCTCAAACACAGGTTGAGTTTGGAGCTTTCTGTTCATTTTCCAGGCTGTTTCTGTAGCTGGGAAGGAGGAATGAATACAGCCCAGTGTTCCTTGGGAGGTGGAAACCCCCTGGGACTTGTTGTAGTTTTGCTTTTGCTTTCCTTTGCTGACCCGGCCGTGGTTTGTGACTCTGGCTTTGGGGAGGTGGCTGCTGGTGGCTCTGTGCTCCAGGGCCACCAGCACTGCTGTGCCCAGCTGGAAGGGCTGGCCCTGGTGCCCACTGTGGATTTAGGGCACAGGGAATGTAAAATCCCCTGGGTTTTGCTGCAGGTTCTGCTGCACGAGTCGTTGTCGGAGTCGGTGACGTCCAGCAGGAGAGTCTGGTGCCATTTCTGCACCAAAAGCATCCCAGGCTGCTCCAAGCTCCATCCAGCCTGGCCTTGGACACTTCCAGGGATCCAGGAGCAGCCACAGCTTCTCTGGGTAACCTGTGCCAGGGCCTGCCCACCCTCCCAGCCAGGAATTCCATCCCAATATCCCACCTCACTTTGGAGACACCTTTTATAGTAAAGGATTTCTAGCCAAACAAATATATTAAAAAGAAAAAGTGGAAAAAAAAAAAGAATTTCTGTATTTTTTTAAAGTATCTCTCTCACAACACCCAAACACACATTGAAAAATCTAAAATTTCTTTCTGTGGTTCTGGAAGGCTCAAGAATATTCTGTGCTGAGCTGGAGTTGGCCAACACCGACGTGGGGAGCGTGGCTGGAGCTGCCCAAAACTTTGGAGACACCCAGGGCAGCCCTGGAGGCTCCTGCTGCCATCACCATCCCCTTCTGCCCCTGCACCACCAGGACTCGACCTTTGAAAGGGCAGGAGGTGACAGAATCCCAGGATGGCCTGGCTTGGAAGGGACTTTAAAGCTCCTCCCATGGGGATAGGACTGACCAGAGACACCTCCCACTATCCCAGGCTGCTCCAAGCCCCTCCAGCCTGACCTGTGACTTTTCCAGTCGGGAATATTGCCGGGAATAACCCAGATTTCTGGGATTCTGTGATGCACAGCCAGCCATGCCTCTCTCCTGGGCTGGCCTGGCTCTGGCAGGGCAGGCTGGCACCCGGCTGTGCCCGCAGGAATCCGTGTTGGAGCTCTGGCACTGTGACCTCCAGCTGGAGAGGGCTCTCCCCCAGCACCAGCACATGAATTATGCAGAACATGCTAATGCAGCAGCACTTCAGCACCAGTTTGTTTTTAAGCATCTGGGCTGCCTCTTGGGTTTGAATTAAGCACTTTCTGATCAGGATCAAAACACTTTCCCTGTGCAGGAAGCCAGGCACGAGGAGGGATTGGTTTTCCTGCTCCCATTCTGTGTCCTGGGAAGGTGTGGAGACAGAACCGTGGCTTTGGAAGGTTTTTTCTCTTTGCTGGGAGGTGTAAATGGGATTTTTTTTTTTCTTTGGTAAGCAGAAGATTAGAGTTTAAAAACAGCAGAGCAGTTTGTTGCAGGCAGTGCTGGCGATCCAGCTGCCAGAGGACTTCTGTGGTGAGCAGTGTGCAGCCACATTTTTAGACAAACTCAGCTGAATTATTGTTTTCTTTGTTTGGGAGAGTCCGTTTGGGAATTCGGTATGGGAAATAAGTGACACCAACTTGTTCCATTTGATTTATATTTGGGTTGGAGAAAATCTCCACCCCTGAGCCTCCAGCAGTGCAGCTCCCCCTGGGGCCAGAGGGCTCAGGCTGCTCAGGTAACAGCACTTGGAGCTGCTGGTGCTTAAAAAGTGGGAATTTCCCGTTTACCACCTCCTGGTTTCTGTTCTGGAGGGTTGAGCAGGTTTCCATCACTTTCACACAAGGGTCGTGCCCTTGCCCACGTTGTTGCTGAGAAATGCAGAGTTCCAGTTCAGGTTGGATTTCTGGGAAAGGCTCTTCCCCCAGGGGTGCTGGGCACTGAGAGCTCCAGGAGTGTTTGGACACCACTCCCAGGGGTGACCAGGTGGGATTTTTGGGCTGGATTAATGATCCTGTAGGTCCCTTCCAGCTCAGGATATTCCCTGGTTCTGTGATCTGTGGGTGCTGAAAGGTCTGTGATGTGCACCCCTGTTTTCACTCACAGCTCTGACCCCGATCTGCTCCGTCGTTCCAACAACCCAGACACGCGGAATTCCGTACGGATATGCTGGAAAACACGGGCATTAATCTGGTGTTAAATTAAACCCAGGCTTTGCCTCTTCCCAAAACAACGCCTTTCAGGGGTGTTTCACTGCAGAAAAGCCTTGGCTGATGTATAACTTGTATATACTGTGCTCTGAGTAACATATTGCAGAACTCGAGCGTGTGTTGGTTTTCAATTTACCCCGGGATCTCTTTAACAAAACAAGTGTTTGTCTGCGGGGACTGCGCAGCCTTAAACATACATTTGGGCAGGATATTCATAAAGGCCCAGAATAGGGGCATTGTCCTGGAAATGAATGCTCCTCACATGAGAGCTGGGCTGTGCTGGACCTCCAGGACTGGGCCCTGCAGCTCTGGAGAGCTCTGGCTGTGTGTCCTGGATCAGGAGCTGGAGCCGTGCCCAGGCTCCAGGAGGGGAGAGTTGGGGACACCTAGGAGCTGTCCTGGGTTGGGATTCTGGAAACTTTGGAGATTTTTAGAGTGTAGTAATATATACATGGCATAGTGGAGGATTTGGGGCATTGTCTAAGTCCTTCTTCTTCACCTCCTTCTTCATGGCTTTTTGTAATTGGTCGATATCCACATTGCGGACTTCAAGTAGTTAGTTACTGGGTTTAAAGGAAAAATAATTTCACAACTGGACGGATTGTCCTTGAAAAGACCTTGTGGAGATAGAGAGGTACTCCATTTTGCACCTTGTTAACTAGAGGTAGTGCAGAACTCACAGCTTGTGAGAGTGTAATACGGATAAAAATGAACGAACATCTGAGTCCAAACATGAACGTCGTCTCTCGTGCTGTTAATCCTGAGCTTGGCAGAACCACCACAGTCCTGCTCCTGGGACAGCATTCCCAGAGCTGGGCTGGGCCCCAGGAAGGGATCCCGTGGCAGGAAGATCCACAGGAAAAGTCCCTGAGCTGGTGACTTCCCTCGTCACGTTGCCTGAGCAGCACAGAGCACATTAACCATGGAGGGAATGGCTTTGGGGATAGATTATTGGGATGTTGGGAAGGAATTCCTGGTTGGGAGGTTTAGGAGGCCCTGGAATGGATTTCCCACATTTGCTGTGGCTGCCCCTGGATCCCTGGAAGTGTCCCAGGCCAGGCTGGAGCAGCCTGGGATGGTTAAAAGTGTCCCAGCTTATGGAACTGGAAAATCTATAATGTCCTTTTTGACCAAATCCACTCTGGAATTCTGTACCTCCGGCCTCCTGCCCTTTCAGAGGTCGAGTCCTGGTGGTGCAGGGGCAGAAGGGGATGGTGATGGCAGCAGGAGCCCCCAGGGCTGCCCTGGGTGTCCCCAAAGTTTTGGGCAGCTCCAGCCACACTCCCCGCGTGGGTGTTGGCCAACTCCAGCTCAGCACAGAATATTCTCAAGCCTTCCAGATCCACATGAAGAAATTTTGGATTTTTCAGTGTGTGTTTGGGTGTTGTGAGAAAGATACTTTAAAAAATACAAAAATTTTTTTCCCTCTTTTTCTTTGTAATATATATTATTTGGCCAGAAATCCTTTACTATAAAAGGACTTGGGGCAGCTCTAGATTGTACATCTGTTCCTTGTTTGTCTGCAAAATGACTGCACAGTGGAGGCCAAGAGCAGAGAATAGAGGGTTGTACAAATTGGCAAAGTTGCTGAAGTCTTTCAGAAGCCAGTAATTACAATGAAGAAGCAAATTGTTCAATCCAGAAATCCTGGTTGTTCATCCATCCCACATCCTGGCATGTCCCCCCCTGTGATTCCTCTTGTCCTGCTTTGCAGAGGGCAGATAAATGGATCTCAGATAAATAGATCTCAGATAAATAAATGTCAGATAAATAAATCTCAGATAAACATCCCAGTCCCACCTGGGGCAGGTTTGGGGCAGGGTGGGTGGCACTGGGCCTGGGAAGGGATGGAAATGGCTTGGCTGAGTTTATACAGCACTTTTCTGACAAAGGTTCCCCAATAATTTACTGTGTTTGGGAGTGCTTCAGAGGCCTCTCTGCCCAGCTCTGAGCCTTGCAAGTGCAGATGATCAAATAAATAAACTGTCACAAATATTTAACTAAAAGCCTGCTCAAACAGGAGCTTTGATGTTGAGTGTGTGTGTGTGGGAGCCTCTGTGTGGCTGTGCACTCTCCCAGGGATATTGGATGAAAACTGAATTTACCTCTTCTCTCAGACAGAAGAAGCCTAAAACTGGAAATGCAAATAATAACGAATTACTTTTATTATTCCCCCTCCGTGGTTGGGATGTGATGCTGGGTGGCATCAGGATGAGTGATGGCACAAGGAATTTTCCTGGAAAGCAGATTGAACACGGCAGTCACACTTTTGAGTGTGTCACACTTTATTTTTTGCCATCCCTACAAAAAAAAAACAAAACAACTTTGGCTCAAGGAGTGATTTTTCATTTTTCATGCCAGGTGCTGCTTGGTGGCCACGACTCTCTGCAGGTAACCAGAATCCATTTGGTGTTGGGATAATTATTAAAGCTCCACGGATTGAGCCAGGAACTGTTTGGTAATTAATTTAATCCCAGCTGTTTACAGGTAGCTGGGGTGGATGGCTGGGAGTTGTTGGCTGAAAATTGCAGCTTCCTGAAATAGTCTGGGAGTTGTCAGAGCCTCCCAGTGATCTGTTCTCAGGGAGTTGTGTCTGAGAGCTCAGCTCTGCTCTCTGTCACAGCTTCACTGCAGATTCCTCTTCTCTTGATCATCTAAACGAGTATCTGACTGTGGCAAATGCGTAACGTTCTCTTTTGCTAAATGAAACAAGAACTTTAGTGTCTGACAGGCGTTTTTGCCCCATGAATCTTTTATTTCACCTCTGGCAGTGCCGTGGAGGAAGGTGAGGAGTGGGAGGGATGGGGAAAGGTGTTCCTGCCCCTGGCAGGGCTGGGATGGGCTTTAGGGTCCCTTCCCATCCAAACCCATCCAGTGTTCCCTGATTCTGGGCCTGAGCAGGTGAATGAAGTGCACAAAACACTGGGGAAAACACTTCGCTTCTTAAATTTCATTTTGAAACTCCTTTAATGCAGGAGCCTGGGATATCTGGGATAGCAGGGGTGTTTTCCTTGTGGCTGTGGTGACCACACTCAGGAGAAGTGAGAGTCTCAGCTGAACCCAGGTCAAATGGCAGAGGAGTGGGGGAAGAGGAATTTTAGGAAGCTGAGTCTCAGCCTTGGTATGGATTAGAGGGAAACGACCTCTCAGCTCAGCCCACGCAGAGGTTTACAGGGTCAGGGCTGGGACTGGGGACCTTTTTCTCCTGCCGGAGGCATTTCTTTGCTCCCTCTGAGTCTGCAGAAGCTTTGGGACCATTCCCAGCTCTCCCATCACTTGGTGTTGGGAGCAAGAGGTGTTTTCCAGAAATAAATCAGGGCATATTCCTGGAAATCCAGGCTGTTGTGAGCAGAAGGCAGGTGGGCTTTCTCCACACTGGGGAATGATTCTGTCACATTGAAGTGCTTCAATTAGAACATAAAATAAATTGTGCAAGAGTTCCCACAAGCTGAGACTTTCCCTGCTGAGCACCAGGATTCCTGGACAGGATTTTTTAGCGGCAAAAGGGATGCAAAAGAATTCTTGAATGCCAGGAAAAGCAGCCCTCAGTTTTCTCCTGCACCTTTGGGTATGGCAGATCCAAAGTATCCTGAGCTGGGTTTGCAGGGAAGAGAGAAGGAACCTCCAAACACCAAAAAATTGATTAAGCATGAAATTCTTCCCTGGCAGCCAATCCTCTGCTGGCCGAGGGACAAAAGGTTGCACAACTGAAAAGGGAAAAGGAATTTTATTTGGAAAGCTCCGAGCTATTGTTTGTTTGGTTTTGCTGGTGTTTGTTTTCTGTCTGATGGCAGATCTTTGTTAAAGGTGAATTATCCCTTCTGTTGAGCAAGTGGAGTGAAAACAGCCCCCCCCCACCCCAGATGCACTTGTGAGGCATTCAGGGAATTGTTGGGATTGTTAGAATTGTTCCAGGTGCTCAGAGGAAATGCTTGGGGATACCTGAGGTGCAAAAACCTGTGTGGAGCAGAATATTCCTCGTGTTTCTGGTATTGAAACAGCCCAGACAGCACATAAATAAATGTACAAATGCACTGAAACATCACAAAGAATACCTGTTGGAATATTTGAAGTTCGACCTACAGGCTGATTTGGGTGCCACCTCCCAGCTGCTGCTGCTGTGCCAAAATATTTCACAGCAAAAACGTGGGAGGAGAAAAGTACCTTTTCTTCAGCACTGGGAAAATTGCAAATCCGTGGATTTGGGGTTATTCCACATCAGAAATGGTGGGTTGGGGAATTCTTTGTCAAGAAGATGTTCCTGCTGTGGCAGCTCAGGGTCTGCCCCAGGATTTAACTGGGCTCACAGGATTTAACTCTTTTAAACCACGATTTCAACTCTTTTTAACCAGGATTTCCTGCAGCAGGGCCTTTTCCCACAGAGATACCAGGGAAAAACAGGGAGGCCTTCACTGTGTGCAGCCAAAACATTGATCAGGGGCTGGGATGGGGCTGCTCTTATCCCACTGACCTTGGGCACATCCATGGGCACAGCTGATGTTCCTGGGGGAGCTCCACACACTGACCCTCTGCTACTCAGGAATGAGCCAATTTTGTTTTTCCAGGTGCCCAAATTCTGCCTGTTTTCCCCCAGTTTTCAATCAAAAATCAAGAGATTTTTGTTGTTGTTGTTGTTTTCTGCTGATTCCCCTCCCTCCACCAGCAAATTTTGGGGTCAAAACTTTCCCTTTCCTCCCAGGAGCTGGAAGCAGCAGCCTCGTGCTCAGAGCACCAAGATAACAATAATAATAATAATAATAATAACAACAGTGATAAAGGCTTCAGACAGTGATTAAAAGAGCAGATTTATGGATTTTTTTTTTTTTTTCTGGCCAGACTCCATCCTTGTAGATGTCTCCTTCCTTCAGGGATTTGTGCCCAGCCAAGGCTTGGGGGAGTTGCTCCTTGGCCAGGGGGGTGTTTGTGGTCCCCATTCCTGACTTTTTGGACATTCCAGGACATTCCCAGCCCAGCTGTGGGAGCTCAGCCTTCTCTGTCTGCTCCGGGAGGCCTTTGGAACTTCGTGGGAGGGAATGTGGCTGGAGAAATCTCAACATGCCAGGAGCAAATCCACCTCGTTAGGGAGCAGGGTTTAACATTTTTGTGCATTAGTGGGAGGCTGAGCTGTGGTGTTTGTGTGCTTGGGGTGGAGGAGGAGGGAGCTGTGGGCTGTGGCTGGGGTGGAAACCCATCAAATTGGGAAAGAAAAAAACCTCAAAAGTTGGGTTTGCTGTCCTACAGCCACCCCTGGCTTGCTGGGGTGGAGGAGGAGGGATCAGATAGATTAGGCATTGTTTTATAATGTGTATATATATATATATATATATGGTTTAGGGTCTGCAGATCATTATGGAGCATGACAGGGCTGCAGGAGAGATCTGTGGGTTAGGATCAGCTTCCCTCCTTTGGTGGGACACTGGATCCCTTGTTGTGATCCCTGAATTTGACAGAATCCCCTTGGGATGGATGTGAGTTGAGATCCTGAAATAGCTGCTACAGGTGGGAGTGGTATTGGGAGGTGAGAGGCACTAAAGTGGGTTTAGGAATGTTCAGGAAAGTGAGATTTCTAAAATGCAGACCTGTGGGGTTTCCTTGTTGAGGCCTCAGCTCTGACAGGCTCCTGCCACTGGGGTTTTTCCTCAAGGTCTCATTGAAGTGATTGTGTCTGATCAGCAGTTGGATAATGTGGGATGGAAATCCATCATCAGATTGGGAAAGATGGGGAAAAGAAAACACCCCAAAGGTTGAGTTTGCTGTCCCAAAGCCACCCCTGGCTTGCTGGGGCGGAGGAGGAGGGATCATATATATATTAAACATTATTTTATAATATATATGTATATATTTATGGTTTAGGGTCTGCAAATCATTATTGAGCACGACAGGGCTGCAGGAGAGATCTGTGGTTTGGGATCAGCTTCCCTCCTTTGGTGGGACACTGGATTCCTTGTTGTGATCCCTGAATTTGACAGAATCCCCTTGGGATGGATGTGAGTTGAGATCCTGAAATAGCTGCTACAGGTGGGAGTGGTACTGGGAGGTGAGAGGCACTAAAGTGGGTTTAGGAATGTTCAGGAAAATGAGATTTCTAAAATACAGACCTGTGGGGTTTCCTTGTTGAGGCCTCAGCTCTGACAGGCTCCTGCCACTGGGGTGTTTCCTCAAGGTCTCATTGAAGTGATTGTGTCTGATCAGCAGTTGGATAATGTGGGATGGAAATCCATCATCAGATTGGGAAAGATGGGGAAAAGAAAACACCCCAAAGGTTGAGTTTGCTGTCCCAAAGCCACCCCTGGCTTGCTGGGGCGGAGGAGGAGGGATCATATATATATTAAACATTATTTTATAATATATATGTATATATTTATGGTTTGGGGTCTGCGAATCATTACAGAGCACGACAGGGCTGCAGGAGATATCTGTGGGTTAGGATCAGCTTCCCTCCTTTGGTGGGACACTGGATTCCTTGTTGTGATCCCTGAATTTGACAGAATCCCCTTGGGATGGATGTGAGTTGAGAGCCTGAAATAGCTGCTACAGGTGGGAGTGGTACTGGGAGGTGAGAGGCACTAAAGTGGGTTTAGGAATGTTCAGGAAAATGAGATTTCTAAAATCCAGATCTCAAAAAGACCTGTGGGGGTTTCCTTGTTGAGGCCTCAGCTCTGACAGGCTCCTGGGTTTTTCCTGGTTGAAGGGATTGTGTCTGATCAGCAGTTGGATAATGTGGGATGGAAATCCAGCAAATTGGGAAAATAAAACTCCCCCAAAGTTGGGTTTGCTGTCCCACAGCCACCCCTGGCTTGCTGGAGGAGATCCTGCCTGCAGTGCTGTGCTGAGATGCACAGGAGGGGCTGTGGGAAGTGATGCCCATGGCAAGGGAAGCTTTAGGTGAGATTTTGGGAGGAATTCCTGGCTGGGCTGGAATTCCCAGATTTGCTGTGGCTGCCCCTGGATCCATGGAAGTGTCCAAGGCCGTGTTGCTGCTGCTGGAAGCACTGTCTCCATCCCACTCCAACTCATTTCCTAGCAAGAAATGGGATCCATGAACAAAGCTCTGCTTTTCCCATTATTCCCTTCATCTCAGGCACAAATACTGGGATAATGGAGTTTATTCAGTCTCACTTGAGGTTCCTCCTGGCTTCTTCATTCAGCAGTTACCAGCAATTATTTGATGTTTAAAAGGTTATCAGGTTTTAAAGAAGTTACCAGCCTGGGACAGTGGAAGGTGGAATGGGATGAATTTTAAGGTCCTTCCACCCCAAACCAGTCTGGGATTTTGGGATTCCTCTTTAGGGAAAGCTTTGATTTAAGGAGGGAACATTTCCCTGTCCATCCCTGCCACAGTTCCCTTGTCCAGCAGCTGAGGATGCCCAGCCTGTGAGGAGCCAAGTGATCCCTTCTAGCACGTTTTTATCACATCAGGGTTATTTATTAGGATTGTTTTTCCACTCTCCATCTCCTGGTTTTTGCCTGGAGCAGATTTCCCAGCAGCTGGGATCTCTGAGATCTCTCTGCCTGGAGAGCCCAGTGCTGCCTTCATGTTGTTTTCTGGTGTTTGTGCAAACTTTGTGTAGCTCTAAGGCCATTTTTCCTCCTTTTATGTCACATTTTGATCTCTGGGAAACGTCACCTATCCAGGTCTTAAGGCAGTCTCTCAGTTCTCAAAATAAATTTAAAAAAAGCTTTATTTTTACTCCAGATAAACCAACAGCTTGTACTTAAAAACCTTCCAGAACAGACTTTTTAAGTGGTGCTTTACACTGGATTCTTCCCCTCCTTCCCCCTGTTCAGTGCTCAACTCCTCAGCTCATATGAAAACATAAAACTTTCTTTTTTATTATAATTTTTTTTTTTTTCATTTTAATAGGCAACATCTTTTTCCCCTGGGTTGTGGTAGCCCCACATTGTGCAGGGCTTTGTGTTACATGAACAACCATTTCACTTGGTCATACCCAATTTAAGTTCTAGGCAGATTTTTCCTGGCCTTTTCCCTTAATAGTTAAATCATCTGGAAAACAGATTGGAGTTTTTATGTTGTGTGGGTTTTGTTGGTTTTTTTTTTTTTTTTTCCTGAGGTAAAACCAGCCTGAAAATCACTGTAAGTCCCACCTCAGCGTGGGACACATCAGGAACAGTTTAATAGTTTTTAAAATTCAATGTAATCAGGGCAGTGCCTTGGCTTTGGTTGGCAGTAGTTGATTAAACACCCCAGGTTGGTGGTTTTTACCTTCATATGAAAAGGTAAAATTTCTTTTAAATAAAATTCCTTCTTCCTATTTTTTTTTCCTTTCAAACAGCATCCCAACCTAAAACAAGATGTCTTCAAATCCCATACATCAAATCCTAAAAAAAAAAATCCCTTTTTAAACATCAAATAATCGCTGATAACTCCTGAATGAGGAAGCCAGGAGAAACCTCAAATGAGATTGAATAAACTCCATTATCCCAGTATTTGTGCCTGAGATGAAGGGAATAATGGGAAAAGCAGAGCTTTGTTCATGGATCCCATTTCTTGCTAGGAAATGAGTTGGAGTGGGATGGAGTCAGTGCTTCCAGGAGCAGCAGAATTGCTGCTAATTGGCAACTAATGGATCAGCAATTTTTCCAAACAAAAATGGGGAGAAGGCAGCCTCAGTTCTGCAGGATCGAATTGGATTGTTTGGAGCACAAAATCCAGGCAGAAATGAAGCAGGAGCCCATGTGGGTACAGCACTGGAGTGCTAAAAACTGCTAAAATTGCGTAGGATTTGGTGATTTGACAGCTCCAAGTGGGATGGTCAGAAATGCTGCTGCCCCAGTCACGTTTCTCACCCAACCTTAAAGAGATTTTTTGTCTCTGGAAATGTGTAATTTCAGGAGTGACTCCCAGCTCTCGGAGCAAAGTGATATTTCTGTCTTTATGTGGGAATATTAGAGGTGGAATTCCAGCAGAGGTGTTGAGATCCATCAGGGATGGACGGCTGTTAATAAATGGAGATGTTTTTATCTGAAATGTTGGTATTTAGGAAAAAGTTCTGTAATCTGAGTTTTAGGAGGTGATGCAGAATAAGGGGTTGGTCCTGGGGGTGAAACCTGCCTTGATCCAGGGAGTTCTTGGGGAACTGGGGAATGAAGGAATTACTGCAACAACACAAACTTCAGTTGAGTCACCCAGGAAATTACTGGAAAATAAGCCTCATTTTTATCTCCTTTATCTCCTTTATCTCCTTGTGGGGTGCTCTTTGCCAGTCTTTGTGTGCCAGAGTGACAAAAGTTCCTGCTGAACACAGAAAAGGCCAAAATTAAGAGTTTTAATTTTGGATTTTGTGACCCTGGTTCTCTTGATAAAGATGGAGCTTGGAGCAACCTTTGCTGTCACCACTGAGGTGACAATCCTTCCTCAGAGGGTCTGGCCCCCAAAATCCCTGGAAAAAGGGATTTATCCTCCCCGTAACTGCTTCTAAGGATTTTCTGAATCCCAGGGGAAAAAGGGAATTGAGCTGTTCCCAAGCAGTGATAACCTGGGAGTGTGTGGACCTGTGCTGTGTTATTTAATGCTCACGTTGTTCATCACTTGAGCACTTTATTTGAAGGTTTGGGTTGGAATAGATTTGCTGTTGTCTCCTCCTGTATGTTGAATTTCTCAGATTTATTGGTTTTAGACACCCTGTTTTCATTCTGTTCCTTTGGTCTTTGGGAAAGGATATTTTCTTTTCATTTTTTCCCCATTTGGAGCCTGGTGTGTGACATCCCTGCCTTTCCCTCATGTTTTCCTCACCTTTTCAAGTGCTCAGGACTCTTGAGTTGTAAATATTTAGATGTCTGTTTGGATCTAGTTTGTGAAATCCTTCCTGATGCTGGAATAATTTATCTCATCTCTTCATTTCCTCCGTCCCTGCATTTTATAGAGTTTTTTTTTATTCTTTTATGCTTTAGTCAAACCTGAATCTGAAGATGGAGGAGTTGAACTCATCCAGTCTCAGTGTGTTTTGGGCCAGGGTGGTTGGTGAGCCCGGTGGGGCTCCTGAAAATGTTCCTTTATTTTGGAATGTTCCTTTATTTGGAAGGGCCACCTCCCTTCCAGTGGTTGTCTCCTCCTTCTTCTCCTCCTTCTCCTCCTTCTCCTCCTTCTCCTTCTTCTCCTCCTTCTCCTCCTTCTCCTCCTTCTCCTTCTCCTTCTCCTCCTTCTCCTCCTTCTCCTTCTCCTCCTTCTCCTTCTCCTTCTTCTCCTTCTTCTCTTTCTTCTC
>VWZU01001459.1:78466-90677 GCA_013397095.1 Sterrhoptilus dennistouni
GGGCAGGAGGGACAGCCAAAGGATTCCCCATGGGATGGGCCAAATGCTGGTTCAGCCATGGTCCTGCACCCTCTGTGGAGCTGGCAGGATGAGGAGACAACCTCTGGACACGAGTGAGAGAACTGGAGAAAACACAGCCAAGGGAAAAAACCCAACATGAATTTTTCACCGCTGATTTTCGTTCCCGTTTTTCCCTGCAGCCTTTCAGCAGCTCTGGTGGCTTGGGAAGAGCTCCCCATGGAGAGCAGGAGGAAGGATGTTCTAAGGAGGCACCTGAGGGGTGCAGGTTTGTGCAGGGACTGGGACAACCCCAACCTTGGCACGGAGCACCACCTGGATTTTCTTGTTGTTGTAGAGCTTATGTTAAGTGCTGCTGAAAGGGGAAGGCTTTATTTTCTTACACCCACGAGTGTGTTTACTTCCTTGTACCTTCTGGAGTTCAAAGGGCCCTTTCATTAAAAAAAAAAAAAAAAAAAATTCCCCTCCCGACACGCCCTCTTTTTGGNTCAGACAGGCACTTCTGTTGTGGTTGTGTGCTGAGAGCTCAGTGATGTCTGTGCTTCAGAGGGGAGCTCGTTCACCCAAGGGTTTCCAGGAAAAACTTGGTGTGTCCCATTGTCCATGGGCTCCTTTCTGTCCCTCTGGGCTCCTTTCTGTCCCTCTGGGCTCCTTTCTGTCCCTCTGGGCTCCCTGTGCTGTTCCTCTGGGAACAGGCTCTGAATCCTCCCAGGGAAGGGAGGAGGAGTGGGCAGAGGGACAAGGGCTCCTGCTGAAACGTGGCCAGGATTTCAAGAAAAACATGAGGGCACCAGGCATTGTTTATAATATATA
Organism: Sterrhoptilus dennistouni; assembly: GCA_013397095.1. Lineage (NCBI taxonomy): Eukaryota > Metazoa > Chordata > Aves > Passeriformes > Zosteropidae > Sterrhoptilus > Sterrhoptilus dennistouni. The sequence goes on from VWZU01001459.1 coordinate 79,298, forward strand.
TATATATTTTTATGGTTTAGGGTCTGCAGATCATTATGGAGCACGACAGGGCTGCAGGAGAGATCTGTGGTTTGGGATCAGCTTCCCTCCTTTGGTGGGACACTGGATTCCTTGTTGTGATCCCTGAATTTGACAGAATCCCTTTGGGATGGATGTGAGTTGAGAGCCTGAAATAGCTGCTACAGGTGGGAGTGGTATTGGGAGGTGAGAGGCACTAAAGTGGGTTTAGGAATGTTCAGGAAAATGAGATTTTTAAATTCCAGATCTCAAAAAGACGTGTGGGGTTTCCTCATTGAGGCCTCAGCCAGTAGATATTTATTGAAAGGACTTTAGGGTACACGTTGGGCAGGACAGGGACTAAAATGGGCTAAGAATGGTCACAAAATGCCTGGCCCATCATGAGATCTTACATTTTTATACGTTTTGGTCCATTTGCATATTGGGGTTTAATTGTCCAATTCCAGCTCCAGGTGATGAAATCCCATCCTTCTTGTCCCTCCCTCCAGCCCAGCCTTGTTTGTGCTCTTGGGCTGAGAGTTGTCCTTGGTGTGCAGCAGGGAAAGGGTTTGTTTTGTGTCCCTGCTGTGTGCAGAGCTGAGTGACACTGACTGTGAGCTCAGAGCTGCAGCCCTGGGCACCACAGAACCTGAAAATAGGAAATTTAAAGCTTAAGGCATCACTGGGACGTGCTTGGCTCCCTGTGCCACGTCAGCACCGTGGTTTGTTGGGGCTGCTGGGGCCTCCCTCCTCTCCTGGAGGATTTCCCTGTGTGAATCCCATCCCTGGAAGTGTTTAGATGTGGCACCTGGGGACATGGGTTAGTGGTGACCACAGGTGATGCTTGGGCTCAGTGATCTCAGAGGTATTTTCCAACCTCAGTGTTGTTGTGATTCTCCACCTCATCACCTTGGCAGGGGCTTTGGTCCATTTCCACCCAAATGGCAAATGAGAAAATTGTGATTTTATTAATACAGATGTAAGAGCTCAGAAGTACAAACCCCCTTCCCTAGAATGTTTGCTTTTATATTGTTTCAGGGAAATTAAAATAAACCCTGGTCAATTTGGAGGGTTGGCAGTGAGAAACCTCTGTCTGTAAATTTTGTGCCTGGAATTTTTCATCCTAAAATACGAGAAAAAACAAAGGCACAAAGCATTTATCTGTGCTCTTGTTGCAAATAAACCCTGTAAGAAAACAAGGGAGAAAGCAGGTTGATGTTGACATTACTGTGGAGACAGTTTTGTCATTGTGGGTGTGGGTGTGTCTGGTTTTGTTATGAACAAGTTTCCTATTTTAGGGATTATGTCAGCAAATCAGGGGAAATAGCATTGTCTGAGATTGAGAGAGGCCAAGGGCCCAAACCTGGCTGTACAGGAGGGTTTGGAGGGGATTGCCTTGGGATAACCCAGGCTGGGATGGGAATTATGACCGTGCCCAACATCCCTGTCGGGTCACACAGGGGCACTTTGGGCTCCAGCCTGTGGTGGCCTTGTGCTGCTGGTTCTGGGCTGTGTGGAAGGGTGTAAATCCTGGTATTTGCTCTGTGCTGGGAGAGTTCAGGGACTCCCAGTGGGATTGGGACTGGGGATGTCCCTGAGCTCCAAGGCTAAAAGCAGAGCCTGAGCTGTTCCTGAGCAGGAGGAGAGCACAGCCCTGCTGCTGGGATCGATGGTATTTCACAAAGAATGCAGACAGGGAGGGCTTCTCTAAAACCTTATTTCTGTTTTTCCCCTTTTGGCCCAGCTCCAGGTGCAGCTTTTGGGGCTTGGTGATGCTGCTTCTCCTGCATATGTGACTGGGGGTTTACTGTGCTGCAGAGCATGAAAAGCTTTATTGTAAATGAGCCAGCAAACACATTTCCTTTTAAACATTAAAAATAGATGGGCTACGATTCCAACGGACAGAAACATTTTTTTTCTCCGTTTTCTTTAGATTTCTGCCTCCCTTTTCCTTTTCGCTGTTGGATTCCCTTTCCAGGAGTGCAGGAGCATCTGCCAGCACAGCTTCCCCTTGATTCCTGATGAGGTTTTACCTGCAGGAGCCTCTGGCACAGGCTAGCATCACCCCGGAGTCCCTGGCAGCTGCCTGGTGCCAGCCGTGCCCGCAGTCACTGTGTCACTGGGTCACATCCAGATCCTCTCCTGGCACTGGCGCCAGGCTGCAGGCTTTTAAGATGGTTTTTTGGACGAGCTGCCTGGCTCTGAGCCACTTTTTTTTTTCCAGGCTCAGCTCGGGAAGCTCAGAGCACTTGGAGCTTCCTGCGGGGCGTGTGGAGGGAGCAGTGGTGGCACAGGGATTGTCCCCAGCTCACCTGGGCTCCTCAGGGGCAGCACAGGGCAGTCTCTGCTCTCCAGGACAGGGACAGGACCAGGGGAAGGGCTGGAGCTGTGCCAGAGGAGGGTTAGTTTGGATTTCAGGGAAATACTCTCCCCCCAGAGGGTGCTGAGTGAGTTCTCACCCCAGAGAGTGACATTCTCAAAGCTGCCAGAGCTCCAGGAGTGTTTGGACACCACTCCCAGGGATGATGCCCAAGGTGGGATTTTGGGGTGTCTGTGCAGGGCCAGCAGCTGGATCCATGACCCTGTGGCTCCCTTCCAGCTCAGGATATTCCATGATCCCACTGCAGCACCGATGCAGGACGGGCACACTCAGGAATCCTGCAGCAGCCCAAGGTGGGATTTGGGGTGTCTGTGCAGGGCCAGCAGCTGGATCCATGACCCTGTGGCTCCCTTCCAGCTCAGGATATTCCATGATCCCACTGCAGCACCGATGCAGGACGGGCACACACAGGAATCCTGCAGCAGCTGGGCACGTTGGGGGTGACAGACAGGGCAGAGCCAGAGGCTGCTCAGCTCTCAACAAACCAAAGAGGTCAAGCCAACGTGCTGGAAGAATGGACTAGACATTAATGCTGCTGCCAATGAATGCAGCTCAGAGTACCTGGGGAAAAAATTCCAGCCGAGCGCTTGCACAGAGCACTCCCGCCTTTGTTTGGCTCCCCCTGTGCCCTCCCCGCCTGCCCAGCTCAGGTTTTAGGGATTTCAAGATGGGAAATGCTGCCTGGGAAATGCTGGAACCTCGAGGGTATAACACACATCAAGGTTTTCCATGTGAGCTGCACATCCCTCTCTCCCTCGCTCTCAAATCGCTGGCGATGCACTTTGGAACGGCTTTTGAGCCTTTGGGATAAAACGGGAAACAATCGGAGGTCAAGTGAAAAAAGGAAGAGTTTTGCTGCAGGAGTGAAGAACGAGGGATGTAGGTCACACAGCACAGGACTTTAAAGGCTCTTTCCTACAGCTGACTTGGACTCGGAGGCTGTTTGAAGTGCACATCTGGTGAGCAGATTGAAGGTACAAAGCCCGGGGTTTGCCTTCGTTCGCTTCCCGAACATCTGACCCCGAGACCTCCCCTTTGGGGAAAGGTTTGGGATCGTGCTGGGCTCCTCTCCCTGCACGCTGCTCAAGGGGCTCTGCAGGCTCCAGAAAAGAAGGAGGCAGATTTAGCCTTCCTATTTTCAGATTCCCAACCACCTGCTGTTCGGATTTTGCACGTCCAGCCCTGGATGGGGAACTTGGGAGCATCCTCGGGGATTTGGGATTGTGCAGAGTTACCTCCCCGTGCCCCAGCCCCACGGGACAGCTGTGGGACAGACACAGCCACGGGGATTTGGGAGGAGAGGAGTTCTAGGACATCATGAACGTGGGTTATGCCCAGTCCTTCCCTGTCTCTGGTGTTTGATGTCACTGGAGTTGCTCCAGGCTTGTGTCAGAGGCAGCCCCAGCGCTCCTTTGCTCCGACAGAAATCTGGAAGAGCTCTGCCGAAGGAGCAGAGCAGCAGAAAAATATTTATAGACAGGAAGGGGATCTGGTCTCCCCCCACCCTTTGGCAGGATAACTCTCAGTTTCCTGAAGATACACGCTTGGCAGCGGTGGGACCTGATTCATCCCAGCGAGCTCCTCGGCCTTCTTCAGATGGAAAATGTCATGGATTTGTCATGTCATTTAATTTCTTCCATTCAGGCATATGTTAGGGATGAAGTCAGCTGAGGAGATCACAAAAGCAGCATTGATGCTCTAGGTCCCTGTGCATATTTCCATGGGAGGGATGAAATGCCAGCGAGTTGGCAGCTTCTCCAGGCACATCTGCCTGTCCCCAACTCCTTGGGGGACACCCCAAGGATTGGGAGGTGCAGCTGGTTGTGCTCCTGGAATCCCCATTCCAGCATCCCCACCATGGGAGATGTTTAGGAAGGATCAATAAAAGCAGCTGGCTGATTTATTGGTTTTTGGAAATTGTCACGTTCCTCTCTCAAACTGGAGCTGTAGGTTCATGTTTTTTGCTCTGCCTTGGCACTCCAGACAGGACAGGCTGTGACTTGATGGTGGCTCTGTCACCACTTGTAACGTCTGAGGAGGAACCCTGTGTCAGTTCCTCACTTTTAATAGGATTATTATTCACCTGGGAGCAAGGGCAGTAATCACTCCTTTCAGAGCAGGTGAGGACTGAAGTGACTTTATGGGGAAGGAGAGCAGTGAAAACGCTGCTTTATGTGTGACAAGGATCTGGTTTGCAAAGGGAGCCGCTGTTGCATCCTTGGTGCCTGGGAATTGCTGCCTGGATGGAGCCCGGGGAGCTGGGTGTGGTGTTCCCCATCAGCTGAGATCTGTGTGCTGCCAGAGGGAATTTGATCTCCCTGCTTCCCAAACTCCTCCTCCGGCTTGTCTCCACCCAGTGAGTGCCAGCCCTGCTCCGTGGGATGGCAGGAATGTTTCCAAACTCTGAGTGAGTGATTCAAATCCTTGGAGAAGGGATTTGAGGAACAAACATCCCAGGAGGAAGGGACAGAGGAGCAAAGTGGGACGCAAAGTTGGGATTTATGTCCATCCTGCACCTCCCATGGTCCATCCTGCCACCATCGCACCATTCCCATGGGGGAAAACACCTGCTGGGAATTGCAAACCAGCCCTCAGTGTTCCTGTGGGTTTCCCAGTCCCATGGAGCTAATCCCAAAAAGGATTAAGGGGTACGAGTGTGAGTTAGTGATAGGAACAAGCTGTGGGTCAGGGAGGGATCAATGGAAAACTCCAAGGAAGGGATTTGCTTTCCTGACTGAAAGGAGAGGCAGCAGAAGTTGTGAAAGCCTGGGATGCTGAGGGATGGGACAGCCTGGGAAGAGCCAGGGATATCTATTAATTTATTTGTGTTTGTGGTGCTTGGCCTTAAGCTGTGTTTTTGTATAAATAATGGGATTCACATGAAGGCAGAACCCACATAGTCACCACAGGCTCCTCTGTGCCCACTTCCCACTCAGCTGGATTATTCCTGCAGTCACTGCCAAATGGGATTTGGGCTTGGGCACTGCCTGGAGGGGGAATTTGGAGATGGGAATGGCCTGTGGAGGTGCAAATAGATCCTCACTCTATTTGCTAAAGCAAAATCTAGTCTCCTTTTCTGGGATGGATCGTGATTTGTTGGGAATTTATGCAGCTGCATCCATGCAAGTACATCGTTCCCTGATAAACCTGGGAGTGACAGTCACCCTCGGGATATTTAACTGGACTGGCACTCTAACAGTTCATTGATGGATTCCTGTTGTTATTCCCGGTGTTGGGAACCACTTGGGTGTGAGGAAGGAGCAGGAAAAGCTTCTGTTCCTGAGGATGGAGAGTCAAAGGGATGGGATGGCACTGGGAGCGGGAATGGGCTGTTGGGAAAGGCTGTAGGAGAACACCCGGCTGGGGAGTGTTGCAAGAGCAGCCTCGTGGAGAGGGAAAGTGATTCCAGCTCTGGGCGGCAGCCAGGGGATGTGGTCAGTGCTGGATGTGCTCTGGAGCTCCCCCAGACAAGTGCAGACCTTCCCTCAGAGTCACCCCCTGGCATCCTGGGCTGTGCATTCCTGCTCGGGGGCTGTTTGTCCTGTTGGGATTTTTGTGCCTGGGAGTGCTGGTGCAGGGCTAACCAGTCTCCCCAGTCCCTCCCCCATCCCTGCTTTTCCCTGCACAGCTCTTCTTGGGAAGAGATTTCCATCTGTGCCCAGAACGTGCAGGGATTTTGTGCCTGGGATGCTTTTCCCCCTGGGATTGATTGAAGGCTCATTTTATTAGTGCCCTAATCCATATCTGCATCCCTGCCCTGGCTGGGGGATGCCCTCCCACCTCAGGCAGGATTTCTGCTCCCTGCAGTTCTGCTCTGGGGGCTCAGGACACCTGGTGGGACTGGCTGTGGTATCCACAGCTCCTCCTGCTCCATCTGTCAGCCCTGGTGAGGAATTCAGGAGGAATTCAGGGCATCCCTGGAGAACAGGGATGAGGAGACTCTGACCCTGCTGCCTGCAGCACCCATCACCATTAAATAAGAAAACCCCTCTGATACAAGATCTGTTTTCCCTTGTCCCCTTTGGCTTTTTTGGGGGAGATCCCACAATTTTTGAGCGATTCCTTTGTGTCTGTAACTGAGGGAAAACTTGCACAATCCTCCCCAGGATGGGAAAACCGACGGAGTTTACTTAACAGACTCTCAGTGGAGGAGGTTTATATATTAAATACCTTTTAATTAAAGGTGAGGAAACCAAGATGTGGCGAGATTAAGGACCAGTTTTCTGCAGAGGCTCAGTGGCTAGTCAGGACTAGATTTTCAAACGAGCTCAGCTCCTCTTGAAGGCAGTAAATGAACAACCGGATTTTCCAAGCATCCCATCAGGTTAAGAGCTGAGCCCTTCCAGCTGGGCTCTAATTGCCAGTGGGAAGTGCCCACCCCGGGCACTGGGAGGGTGTTCTCTCCCTCTGGAGTGGCTCATGGAGTTGTTTACAGCAGAACTGGCTCCCTGGAGGAATGGGAGCTCGGGGCTGTGGGTGCTGTGAGCACTGTGAGAGTGGCAGTTCTGCAGGGAGGTGCTGGAGCTGCTCCTTCCTCACACAAGGTCTGTGACCTCAGAGGGATGAGAAGTGTCCCAGGCCAGGAGAAGAGCCCATATCCATAGAGAAAAGGGATTCCTTCATCCTTTTTGTTGTGCTTCGTCAGCATCGATGTCATCAGTGTTGAGGTTCAGCATCATCTGTGCTGTACCTGGCCAGGAAAAGGAATAGAGCTGGGAAGGGGCTGGAGAATTCCTGAGGGAGCTGGGAAAGGGCTGGAGAATTCCTGAGGGAGATGGGAAAGGGCTGGAGAATTCCTGAGGGAGATGGGAAAGGGCTGGAGAATTCCTGAGGGAGATGGGAAGGGGCTGGAGAATTCCTGAGGGAGATGGGAAGGGCTGGAGAATTCCTGAGGGAGATGGGAAAGGGCTGGAGAATTCCTGAGGGAGCTGGGAAGGGCTGGAGAATTCCTGAGGGAGCTGGGAAGGGCTGGAGAATTCCTGAGGGAGATGGGAAAGGGCTGGAGAATTCCTGAGGGAGATGGGAAAGGGCTGGAGAATTCCTGAGGGAGATGGGAAAGGGCTGGAGAATTCCTGAGGGAGCTGGGAAAGGGCTGGAGAATTCCTGAGGGAGCTGGGAAGGGGCTGAGCCTGGAGAAAAGGAGGATCCAGAGGGATCTTTTCCCTCTCTGGAATTCCCTGCCAGGAGGGCACAGCCGGGGGGGATTTGGGATCTGCTCCAGGGAACAGGGACAGGAGGAGAGGGAACGGCCTCAGGCTGGGCCAGGGGAGCTCAGGGTGGACAGCAGGAAGAATTCCTTCACTGAGAGGGTTGTAAAACATTGGAATGTACAGCCCAGGGAGGTTTGGAGTGCCCATCCCTGGAGGTGTCCCAGGAATTCCTGGAGGTGGCACTCAGTGCTCTGGGCTGGGGACAAGGTGGACATCAGGCACAGCTTGGACTCCATGCTCTTGAAGGCCATTTCCAACCTCAGTGATTTATGATTCCATGGAATTCTCTATCATCCATCATAAATTTTGAGCTCCTGAGAGCTTCCCAAGTGACAGGGCTGTGTGGGTTTAAGCAGATGGTTAAACCAAGGATGTGCCAAAGAAGACGTTAAAATTATCGAGGCCAAATTCCCTATTTTGGTGCCTTTATTGAATTGGTGCTGGAAATATTTTCTGTTTTCCCTGAAAGCCACTGGATTCAAAGGGCCTGGAATAGTCTGTGGGTAGGGTGTTGGATTATTGCAGGTAAAAATACTCAATCTGAGGGACACAGAGTGACAGAGACATCACCAAAGCTTTTCTACCCCGAGGATTGTCCAGTTCAGAGTGGAGGCTCCAGTGTAGCTGAACTGCCCTGGAAGGATGAAGGTGTTTGTTATCCCTTTATATTCCAGGAAAAAAAAAAAAAAAAAAGGCAGTAGGAAATTTAACAAAATGTATTTTCCTGTGGAGCTGCTGAAATTCCCGCAGCGTGTCCGTGAGAGGCGGCTGCAGGAAGCTCCGTGTCACAGGGACAATGACAAATTGGGAACATTGTGCCATAATGCTGAGAGGTTGGATCCATATCCTGCATTCCCTGGGATAGTGGGACTGGATAATCCTAAATGTCTCTGAAGAATTCTGGGATTCTGTGACACGTTTCTATGAAAATTGGGTGTCTGGAGTGGAGGAGGGCAGGGCTGGCACCTCTGGGAGCCCGTCCTTGGAAAGAGAGACAAGACAGCGTTCCCTGCTCCCAGAATTCAGGAGGGAACTGAAATCTGGAGCTGCCTCGTTTCATCCGGGTGGCTCCTGGTGCCACTTGGCCTGGAGGGGTGTTGGAAAGGAGAAGGATAAAGACAAGGAGATGGACAAGGAGAAGGAGGTGGACAAGGATAAGGAGAAGGATAAAGGGAAAGAGAAGGATGAGGAGATGGACAAGGAGATGGACAGGGAGAAGGACAAGGAGAAGGATGAGAAGGACAAGAAGGAGAGAAGGACAAGGACAAGGAGATGGACAAAGAGAAGGACAAGGAAAAGGATAAAGAGAAGGAGAAGGAGAAGGACAAGGAGAAGGATAAAGAGAAGGAGAAGGGGAAGGACAAGGAGATGGACAAGGATAAGGACNGGGCAGGTTGGGGTTTGACAGGAGCACAGCAGGGAGGCTCCAGGCGGCCGAGCCGCTCCCCTGGGAAGCGTGTCCATGGAGCTGGGAGAGCTGAGGTAACTCTGCATCCTTTGCCAGATGTTTCCCATCAATATTCCTGTGGCTGCTTCCAAGAATTATCTGGTGTGAGCTCACGGTGAGAGGGAACAGCGGCGCCTTCACCGCGGCCGGGAAGAGCAGAGCGACATTCCAGGGACCTTGGGGATGCTCCAGGAACCTCCCTGAGGAAATCATGGACTTTTTTTTTACTGATTTCTGTTCTGAGGGTGTTGCTACCCCCAGAGATCCCAAACAGCCAGGACTTGTTTCTCTGGACGTGGGCTGGATGGGGATTCCAGCAAATCCTCCAAAGAATGCGGGGGGCAAGGAAAAGAGGGAATTCTCCAAGGAATTAGAGGTTAACTCCCAAGTTATTGCAGATTTGTCAGAAGCAATGTGGTTTTTTAAAGCCTTTCTCATGCATTTCCCCCCCCTCTTACACCCACAGACACCAATATTTTATCTCAAGCAGGTGCACAACCAGCAGGAGCCTGGCACAGAGGGATGGGAGAGATTTAAACCTGTCCAGCCTGGCCTTGGACACTTCCAGGGATCCAGGGGCAGCCACAGCTTCCAGGAATTTCCAGGAATTCCTTCCCAATATCCCATCTAATCCTCCTTGTGCCTTGCCCTGCATCACTTTGTTGTCAGATCTGTAGGATTCATGTATCCGATAATAATTTTTCCCCACTCTGGAGGGCACTGTATTTTATTTTTTTATGCCTATTATTGTTGCCTGACGGCTTTTAGAATGCCACAGCAATAGGATTTTAACCAATTACCGTGTAAAGCCTGATCTGCAGGAATCATTTTCCTGGTGTGGATGAGGAGATGAGGGAGAGCAGTGGGAAGGGCTCTTGGCTTGAGCTGCTGCCCCAAAGGAGTGGGTGTAGGATGGGCTGGAGTGTGGAGGATCCTCCAGCTTCCTGCTCTTTTCTCTTTATTTTTCTTTGTTTTGTGCACAGCCCCTGCCTGGGTGCTCTCCCCCATCTTCTCCTTCCAAACAGGATTTCTGAACGTGGGGAGAGGGTGTTGGAGGAGGCATCCAGGAGTTAAATGCTGCCTGGAGTATCAAAGCACTGGGAGTTTTCCATAGACAAATAAAAGGGGAATTAATCACCAAAATATCTGTTATTAAAAACAAACCGCCGGGGGATTTTTTCGGTGTCTGAGCAGGGCAGTCAGGAGATAAAATGTGAGATCCAGGCAGTGAAATCTTAGCTTGATTTAGGCTGAGAGGGTTTATTGCTGTTTCCTTCTCTCTGAGCTGGATTTCAGTTCTCTACTCAAGAGTTTTTAGAAGTTTCCAGTTGGTTGTGTAAGGGCAGAGATGACCCCAGGGAGCAGTTCCTGTGTATGGGGGAGCCCAATCTCACAGGAAGAAATCCCTGGAAAATTCCCAGTGACATCAAAAGGAAGGGGATGGGGAGCAGGGAACACAAGATCAAACCCCAGGGATTTTAATTGATGTAAATCTGAGCCACTGAAACACCTCAAAGCAAGGAGCTGCCTCCATCACCTCCTTTGCATGTGGCATTTATTTCTTCCATAGGGCTGTGTTTCAAATTAATTCCTGTTAATTGAGGTTGCTCCAGTTGCTCTCTTCCCCTCTCCTCACCTTTTGTCATCCTGGGTGGCAATTTAATTGGGTCAGGAACACTATTTTTGGCTTAGCTGGGGACACAACAAGCTCAGGCAGCAGCAGCACCGATAATGAAAAGCCAAATTAATTCCCGGTGAATTTGGATTGGGTGAGTTCTGGCTTTTAGGATGGATGTGACCTGGCTCCAGGTGCTCCTGCAGTCCCTCCCCACTGCAGAATCCATGGACATCTGTGCTGGGCACAGCTCATTGCTCTTAAAACTGCAACAACTCAACTTAAAAAAGCACTTTTATTACTTTTCCTAGTCCTGCCCCGTTTCCCACAGTCATTTTAAACCACAGATTTGTGGCTTTGCTGCGGGAATTGCTGAAGGAAAAGATGCCAAAAGCCTCACTTCGAGTTGTCATTCTAATTTTTGTCCAAAAAATTTTGTTGTTTACTCCGTTGCAGATATATACACATGGCACCAGCAGCTGGATGGAAGGATTTGGGGCCGGATTCTGCTTTCACTGAGTGGTGTAATTCCAAAATAATCCCTATTCCTGGGTTCTCACTAAGGCTCTGAGCCCAGCAGGGTTGTAGGGCTGTTTATATACAGAATTTTGGGGTTAATGTATGGCAAGCCAACAAGATGTTTTGTTCTCAGTTTAAAGTGGGTTTGTCAGCGTTTCTCTGGTATTTTACTGAAAAAAACCAGAACAAAACAAGAGACACAAAAAAAAAAA
>VWZU01001459.1:110157-120676 GCA_013397095.1 Sterrhoptilus dennistouni
AATATTTTTATGTTTTTATATTATTTATATAATCCATTGATCTTTATTTATTTATTTATTTATTTACATAAATTTATTTATTTATCTTATCTTTATTGCAACTTTTTTTCATTTATTTTAAACATTTTATTTCTTTTTAATTTTATATTTTTTATTATTTATTTATTTATTTATTTATTTACTTATTTCTTATTTAGTTAATGCTGTACCCAGATGTGCCAGAGCTTTAGCAAACCTCATGTTTGATTCAGCGAGTGGGGTGAGGCGGGAGACCTCACTGGTGACTCTTGATGCCTCCAAACCTCTGTTGTCCCCTTGCTTGTCCCAGGAGAGGGTGAGAGCCGTGAAATCAGAGTTGTCCTGCTCAAAGGATGAGCGCAGAGCCCTGCGTTTGTTCTTTCCTGAGCGCTCTCCTCCTTCTAAACTGCTTCCTTTTCACACCAGCTAAATTTAGAGTTTGTGAGAGAACATTTCCAGCCTCAGCCATCACAGGGACAGCCAAGGGTGACAGCGTCACATCCACGGCTCTCCACTGATTTATGCTGCTTTTCATTCTCTTTTTTTAATGGTTTTATTATTTGGTTGCTTTTGGCCGCTGGTCAGTGCTAAGGAGGAAACCTGGATCCGCTCAGGATTTGGGATTTTTCTCTCCAGCCAGGGAGGGGCTGCTGTGCCTCAGCGTCAGGGAGGTGGGAGGTATTGGACTTGACTTATGAACCAATTTTGGGGCTGCTTGGTAAAGACTCACTGGATATTAATAAAAGCTAAAAATACTTCAAGCTCTGCCTTAAAACAACCCCTGACTGAAATGCAGGAAAATTCAGGATTGCAGCTCATAGTGGTGGAGACAGGGAGATAAACCCCAGGGAGCTGCAGGGGAAATTCTGTGCTGGACCTGGGGAAGTGTAAGGGATGAGCTGGAGAATAAACTCAGATTGTGGAGCTCCAGGTGAGGATGGGGAGTCCTTGAAGCCTGGAGTAAGAGCAGAGCTTTGATGTGGCTGTGTAAATCTGAGCCAGGAGGACCAGGACTTCTTTGAAGTGTTTGAAAGCCCTGATCTTTTTTCCTAAGTGCTGTTGGGAAGCCAGAAGGGATCCAGGTTTGCTTTTCCATCTCTCTGGGAGTAGCGGGAGGTGGGAGGACAGGAGGGGGAAAGCCAGCCTGGGAATTAATTCTCAGGAATTTGATTTTACTGTGCAGTGTCTCATGGAGGAGGAGAAGTGGGAATTCCCTTCACCCTCACCTGCCTCATCAGGCTGTGTCCTGGAAAATGAGGATTTCCTGGGATTCCTTTCATGGTCAGCAGTGCTTTTATGGAAGTGGGAAGTTGAACTCTTTTCTGGGATGGATTTTAATGTCCCTTCCTCCAGCACTTCCCTTGCCAGGCTCTGCTTTTCCTGCCTTTTCCCATCCCACATTTTAGGGCTTCCTACTGACACATCCAGGGCTGTTCATGGGAACAAATGGATCAGGAGGACTCAGTGCTCATTTCCCAGCACAATTAATGCCAGGATTCATTAATAAAAGGGATGCAGACTTGAAGATGTTACGATCAATAAGAGCAGCAGCCCGATGCTATTAATTAGCAATGCTATTAATTAGCAATGCTCATGCTTTTGAGTCATTTGAGCTGCTGCTCTGCTGGTTTTCCAAAACATTGGGCTTTTTAATCCTCAGGAAAACCAAGAATAAGTTGGAAAAAGCACAGCACAGTCATTCCATGGAATGACCCAGTGTGGCCTGGGCTACAGGAGGGATCTGCTGGTGCTTCCCTTCCCAGCTGGATGTTTTATCCCCCTCTCACACATGGGATTTATTTTAGCATTTTCCCTGGATAATTCTGGGTTTCCCTGGATAATTCTCCAGGAGCACTTTGCCCCCAAGTCCTGGGGCCACCAGCAGCTCCTTCAGTGCCCTTTTTCCATGGAAGGGAACAGCAGGACAACCCCAAAGGGACATGTTTGAGACCAAGGACAAAGCCAAGCCCAAATCCTGCAGATCAGTCCACAAATGAGATTTGTAGTGCCAAAACCTGGAATTGGGAGGCTCTGCTAGTTCGGATTTGGATGGGGCTGGGCTTTGGTTAAAAATACATAAATTTCCTTGTTGCACTCTGGTTTTATTTTTAACTCTCCAGCAATTTAATATTTTGGAGGTCTGCTCGTACTCCCCCCTCCAAGTTTTCCATCTGCTACTGTGATTAATTTAAGGCCCGGCTCCATCCTGCCAGCCCGGAGCGAAGGGAATGGAAACCTCACCTAGAATTGTTTGGCACGGAGCTGCAGACATGAATAACTTTGGAATTCAGGGGTGGTGGGGAGGAAAAAAAGCAAAGTCCCACGTTCCTGGAGCCAGGATGGGCTTGGACAGGAGCCCTTGCAGACAGCAGGAGGCTGTGCAGGATCCAGCTGTGGCTGCTGCAGGGTTGTGTTGGGAGGTGTTGCCGAGCCGTCGGAAGCGCAGCGCTCCGGTTTCCTACGGCCCCTTCCAGGCAGGGGGAATGTGCCAGAGCTCGCCTTGTCCCCCCTTCCCCAAGCCTGGGAGCACCATGAGGTAGTGGAAAGTTGCAAGTGAGGATGGTGGGATTGGTTTTTTTGTAGGTGAGAGAGGAAGGAGCTCACCTGGGTTGGGTTGGGCTTGCTCGTTCCAGGAGGGTAAAATGGGCTGGGCAGGGATGGCTTGGGAAGGCTGAGCTGGAGCAGAGACTGGACAGAGCTGGAGGATAAAGTAGAGATTTATTGAAAGGCCTTTAAGGTACACCTTGGGCAGGACAAGAGCCTGGCCAGGGCAATACCCAAGGTGGAATTAAAGTGGTCACAAAATGGTCACAAAATGGACAAACGGTCACCAGGTCTCACACTTTTATCAGTTTTGGTCCGTTTGCATATTGGGATTTAATTGTCCAATTCCAGCTCCAGGTTATGAAATCCCATCCTTCTTGTTTTCACTCTTCAGCCGCCCTTGCTTGTGCTTTTGGGTCTGAAAACTTTTAACAGTTGTCCTTGGTGTGCATCTGGGAAAGGATTTGTTTTGTGTCCCTGCTCTGTGAAGAGAACTTACACTTATTATAAGGCTCAGAAGTGCAGACTTAGGCAGCACAGAATCTGAAATACATTAAAGTTACAACCTAAGGCATCACCAGAAATGGTTATTTTTAATCTGGATTGTGTTTGGTAGGAGCCATCCCTGCCAAGGGCCAGCCAGGGCTGGGGGTGAGGATGGAAATGAAGCTGCTTCAGCTGCAGTTCCCACTCACAGAAAAGGGTTTTATGGGATCCTGATGGAAGCTGTGGATCCAATTAAAGGTGGAAACCTGCTCTGCTGGCACAGAGTGGGTGGGGACACAGGGGACACAGGAGAGGACAGAGTGGGGCCATCCCTGCTGGCCACAGCAGGAGTTTGGATTGGTTTAGAAAGGGAATAAATCTGCTCTCAGAAGCCTTCAAAGCTCTAATTGGGAAAAGATGGAAAGGGAAACCACAGGACATAGACCTGTCATTAAGTAAAGAACAGTGGGATGTGTGAAGCCCACGGTTGTAAGAGCTGGAAGGGGCCAGGAGACGTTGGTGAGTCATCCCAGAAATGCACAGGGAATAAGAAATCCGTGTGTCTGCCTGGGTGTGACTCCAGCAAAATTCCTGGAGCCAGCTCAGTAGCCTCTGCCTGGGATCCTGCTGCTGAGGCTGCAGTTCAGGATTGGGAGAAGTGCACTTGGATTTCAGGAGCCACCTGGGGTAGTGCCATGCAGGGGTGTAAAAAAAATAAATCATTGCTCCCCATGGGAGTGAAAATATCGTGGTTTAGGATCCGGTTTTCCAGCAGGGAGTGGCTGTTGAGGGTAAGAAAATCCTTGGTCCAGGTTTTAGAGAAGGTATGGTGTGGGATCATGGAATATCCTTAGTGACAAGGATCATCCAGTCCAGCTCCTGTCCCTACACAGACACCCCAAAATCCCACCCTGGGCATCCCTGGCAGTGCTGTCCAAACTCTCCTGGAGCTCTGGCAGCCTTGGCAATGTCACCATTCCCTGGGGAGCCCCCAGCACCGATCCTTGCTCTGAAATCCAACCTCAGATTTCAAATTCCATGGCACACTCAGGTCCTGTCCCTGATCACAGAGAGCAGAGCTCAGAGCTGTCCCTCAGGAGGAGCTCCAGGCTGGGATCTGAGCCTCCCCTCAGTCTCCTCCAGCTGAACAAAGCAAATAACCTCCAGTGCTCCACATCTGTCCCTTCCAGACCTTTCCTCATCCCTGTGCCCCTTCTTTGGCCACTGGCACATCCCAACCTCCCTTGGGCTGTGCAGGTGGAACCACCGAGGTGGTTCTTTCCTTCCCAGTTCCCTCCAGCAGAGAGACCAAGGCAAGGTCCTGTCCATGCCACAGTCACACTTTAAATCTCTTTTTTGGGAAGTGAGTAGGTGCAATTCACCCTCAGGGAGCTGAGCTTGGCTGCACAAGGTGTCCAGAGAGGATTTTCCCTGTGGGAGAGGGCAGGAATGTCTGGAGGGCCATGAAGTGGTTTGTGTGGAGCAAAGCAAAGCCCTTCCCATTTCAGGCTGAGCTCAGATGGCTCCAGTTGGGGCTGAGATCACTGGAAGCTGCTCCCTGGCTTTTATTTTCCTTGTTCTCCCATCCCTGCTGAAGCCCTGCCATGGCTGAGTCCTGCTGAGGTTTCCAGGCAGGTTTCTTGTCCCCCCGCCAGCCCCGGGGTGCTGAAGCTGATTAAACTCTTAAGGAGATCAGAGCTTGACAAGGGCTGCATTGCAGGTAAACACACTGGAGCTTTTCCTCCAGCTGAGAGCTGTGAAATATGGCTCAGGAGCGAGGAATGGTGCTGGAAGAACCCTCAGGGATAAATACCAAGGAGTGCATGAAATGATAAGCAGAGCTGATAAGGTGCCTGGTGAGAGGCTGAGAGGAGAAGCAAGCCCAGATATGATCAGAGCCTGTAAATACTGTCAACATGACAGCAGAGATGAGCTGGGGAAGGAGTCATTGTTATCTGATGGAGAAGAAGCTCTGGGAGGAGCAGCTGTGAGAGCAGGAGGTGTGGAGGGGATCCCCATTTGCTCCCCAGTGAGGAGCAAATCCCTCATTCCCAAGGCTTGCCTGGCTGTCCTGGTGCCCATCAGTGTGGTCAGCACTACATCCCCTGGCACAGAATGGCCCTTTTCCCCTGTGATCCTGCCAGGAACTTCCTGAAATTCCAATTTTCCTGGTTGGCTGATCCCGTCAGCTGCTGCATGTCCACATCCCTCCTCTTCCCTGGGATGGGAGGAAATGAAGGAAGTCTGGGCAGAGGATGGAGCTGGGATGGTTCCAGGGATCCCCAGGACATCCTGGTGGGATAAATCTGTGTCACAGAGCTTGGGAAGGCGCTCCTGGAGTGAGATTTTGGTCTGAAACTCTGATTTATTGATGATTAATTTATTGACGATTGATATTTATCGATGCCTGATTTATTGGTGTGTTCAGTGCCACTCACTGGGAGTGGATTGCCAGAGGCCTGAGGTCTCCAGGGTTAACTGGGGCCAGTCTGGGAATTCCAGCTGGAGCCCAGGAGATGCTGGAGCCCAAGAGGGGCTCGGCAGATTCTCCACCCACCACTTGGTCTTGCTGTGCTCAACCAGGAATGATGGAGATCCTTTCCAGAGCTGGTGTTTGCAGAGCTCTCTGTGTGTTCCTGGGTTCCATCTGGGTGTTCCTGGGTTCCATCCAGTGTTCTGGGTTCTATCTGGGTGTTCCTGGGTTCTCTTTGGGTGTTTCTGGGTTTCATTTGGGTGTTCCTGGGTTCTCTCTGGGTGGTCTTGGGTTCCATCTGGGTGTTCCTGGGTTCCATCCAGAGTTCCTGGGTTCCATCAGGGTGTTCCTGGGTTCTATCTGGATGTTCCTGGGTTCCATCAGGGTGTTCCTGGGTTCTCTCTGCGTGTTCTGGGTTCCATCTGGGTGTTCTGGGGTTCCATCCAGTGTTCCTGAGTTCTCTCTGGATGTTGCTGGGTTCTATCTGGATGTTCCTGGGTTCCATCCAGAGTTCCTGGGTTCCATCTAGGTGTTCTGGGTTTCCATTCAGTGTTTTTGGGTTCCATCTGGGTGTTCCAGTGTTCCTGGGTTCCATTTGGGTGTTTCTGGGTTCTCTCCAGGTGTTCCTGGGTTCTCCTTGGATATTTCTGATCCCATCCAGTGTTCCTGGGTTCACTCTGGGTGTTCCTGGGTCCCCATCTGGGTGTTCTGGGTTCTCTCTGTGTGTTCTGGGTTTCCATCCAGAGTTCCTGGGTTCCATCTGGGTGTTTCTGGGTTCTCTCCCGGTGTTCCTGGGTTCTCTCTGGGTGTTTTTGGGTTCCATCCGGGTGTTCCTGGGTCCCATCCGGGTGTTCCCAGGTCCCATCCAGAGTTCCTGGCTCCTCCAGGAGCAGCAGCCCAGCAGTTACTCTGCACATTCCAGGCCCGGGCTCTTGGGAAAGCCGCCCTTCCCAGAGAGCTGTCCTGGAAGGAGAGCTCACATCAAAGGAGCCAGGAACGATAGGGATCAGATAATTGCTGCCTCTCCCCTTCCTTCTGCCTGCTGTCACTCACAGTCTGGGATTGTTATCTCTGGGGCTTGGGCAGCAGCAGCCCTGGCTCCAGGATCTCTGTCATCCAGGTAAGGTGGTGACTTTTCCAACCTGGATGGCTGTTGGGGTAAAATAAGGCGGCATTTCATGGTCCTGTTGGGAAAGGACTGTCCTGCAGCCCCAGCCTGCAGTGGGAGGTGTTTCCATCAGGAATGTGCTCAGGGGAAGGGAACAGGACCTGGCTGGGGCACAGAGTGGCTCCTGTGCTGTGGCAGCTCAGGGAGTCCTGTCCCCTCTGCTGGATGGAGCTGGATGGTCACAGAATCCAAAAATAGTTTGGATTGGAAGGGGCCTTCAAGCTCATCCCGTGGGCAGGGACACCTCCCATTATCCCAGGCTGCTCCAAGCCCCATCCAGCCTGGCCCTGGACACTTCCAGGTATCCAGGGGCAGCCACAGCTTCTCTGATAAGCTGTGCCAGGGCCTGCCCACCCTCACAGGGAACAATTTTCCTCTAAAAACCCAAAAACTGGAGCTCAGGGCTGTCCCTCTTGTGTCCCAGCGGCGCCCAGCCCTGGGCCAAACCCAACGGGGATGGGGAACATTCCTGAGCACCTCTGGCATCAGGAATCCACAGGGAACAGCAGAACGACCCCAGCCAGGCTGCCTTGGGTTATCCAGCTGGATTTGGCTGTGGCTGACCCCTGTCAATGTCCCGTCTCTCCACAGAATGCCATGAACCTGCCCCCCGACAAGGCGCGGCTCCTGCGGCAATACGACAACGAGAAGAAGTGGGAGCTCATCTGTGACCAGGTGAGGAGCCTCTGCAGAGCCCTGGGGAGATTCCTCCTTCCAGCTGCTTCATCCACAGCAGCCTGGGCTGGGCAGGACCTTGCAGGGCACCAGGAGTTTGAGGCATTCCTTCCTTTTTTTCTCCTTTGTTGGTAACTGTTGGTTATTTACAATTTTATACCAATGCCTGGTGCTCATTTCTACTTTGACCCAATCCACTCAAACTACCTTGTGTCATCACCACCTCAGAAGATGGAGAATGAGGAATAAGGAAAGGAGCACGAGGTACCACCCAAATTCCATCATTTTTCCTCCACTTACCTCTATTCTCTGAACCCCAAAGCTACTGAACTTTTAATCTCGTGCTGTGCTAAATTACTGTTTTCACACCCTGGTGGTTTGTAATTCCTCTCTCAGTGTTGGAAGCCTCTCCCGTGGACTAAAATCAAACTCAGTGTTTTCCTGGGCTGTGCCAAGGTCTCCAAACCCCCTGGACCAGCTCCACACCCCCTGTCCAGGGCTCAAATTCCCTTCCTCAGGTCCCAGCTCATCCAAGGTGATGCCCTGGACTCTGACAGTCACCACTCCTGGAGGGTGTGATGGTTTGAAGTTTGTAACTAGGTAGAAACCCTGCTTTATGTCGTGGAAAAACTAATTTATGTGATGGTCCCACATTTAGCCAATTTTTGTTTGTTCAATTCAATGTAGTGGTTTGAGTGTCTGCTAGAACTTTGCTGTGAGATAGGATCAGGAGGAAAAGTAAAGTAGGTGTAAACTTACCGGGTATAAAGGTAGGTTTATTAACACACACTTAAAAGAAAATAAATAAGAATCAAAATGAAATTTTTAAAACACTTCTCCTTTTTATTGGGAAAAAAATTTCCCAATATTCTCCTGATTTTTTAAGCTTATATAACTGCAAACTATGTCCCTATATTTAATTAACCAATCTAACTATCAACTTCAAAACAAGCCACCAATTATTCTTTTACTATTTATACTAAACCAACACACAGGGACTGGGAACAACCTGGGATCAGGCAGTGCCAGCTGCTGAGCATCTCCTCCTCAGCTGTGCAGTAATTTACAGGATGTGATGGATTTAAAAAAAAAATGACATTTTAGGGAGAAAAACGAAATGTGCCAAAGGTGGGGTTTGAATTTAGGGGCCAGCAGCAAAACTGGGATCTGCCATGAAGTTCAGCAGCAGTGGGTAATGAAAATAATTGATCCAGCACTGGGATGTAAACTCAGCAGAAGCAGGGTGAGAGTTTGGCAGGAGGTCAGGGACATTGAGGTGAATATTACATTTATGGGATATTTGCTATTCAGGTGGTACACTGGTGGGGTGTCTGATACAATCATGGAATTCCAGACTGGATTGGATTGGGAGGGACCTTAAATCCCATCCAGTTCCAGCTCCAGGGACACCTCCCACGATCCCAGATTGCTCCACACCCCATCCAGCTTGGCCTGGGACATTTCCAGGGATCCTCAGGGCAACCTGTGCCAGGGCCTCCCCACCCTTACAGGGAAGAATTCCTTCCTAATATCCCATCTAATCCTGCCCTCTGGCAGTTTAAATTCGTTGCACAGGTACCTTAAAATAAAGCTTAATAAAGAATTGCTTTCTTTTCCCATGAGTTTCCTGTGCAGAGATTGTAAAGCTTGAGCTATTTAAAGCTTCAGTTTACTGAGACATTGAAAAACTGCAGGAACTGCTGCGAGTGAGTGCAGATTCCTCATCCCTGGGAGTGTCCAAGGCCAGGCTGGATGGGGCTTGGAGCAGCCTGGGGTTGTGGAAGGTGTCTCTAACCATGCCAGGGGTGGGATGGGATGAGTTTAAG
Organism: Sterrhoptilus dennistouni; assembly: GCA_013397095.1. Classification (NCBI taxonomy): domain Eukaryota; kingdom Metazoa; phylum Chordata; class Aves; order Passeriformes; family Zosteropidae; genus Sterrhoptilus; species Sterrhoptilus dennistouni. The sequence goes on from VWZU01001459.1 coordinate 119,348, forward strand.
GTCCCTCCCAACCCAATCCAGTGTGTGACTCTGTGATCTGTGTCCCTGCAGAGCTGAGAGCTCCGTGCTGAATCCCTGCTGGCCCCAGGACAGGCAGGAGCCCTTTGATCCCAGCCTGGATGTGCAAATCCCCACCTGGGAGCTGATCCACCCTCTGCAGCTGCTGCTGATTCACTGCCCAGCTCCGGGCTCAGAGAGGAGGGACCAGGAGCAGATGGGAAGGAAATTTGCAATCTGGAGTAATCAGCTCTTAACAGCTCCTTGCACAACTCCAGTCCACCCCCAGGCTGGGATGAGTCCCTTCCCTGGGATGAGGCCCTTCCCATTCTTTGGAAAGGCAGGGAAGCAGCACAGGGCTGATGTAACCCTGTGGTGCCAGCAGGAGCAAGGAGGAGGTGACCAAAATCCACCTTTTCATCCATCCAGGACAGGCTGGGGTTTGTCACAGCTCCCTGATGTCCCCTGGGGCTGCTGCCACCCCCTCAGTCAGAGCAGCGTGAGCAGGTGTCAGTAAAAGCAGCAAAGTGCAGCATATGGAGTGTGAAATATTTATATCTGTCCCTGGAATAACAGGGATGAGGGCACTTCCAGGAATAGGGGCTGTGCAGGGTGGTTTTTATTCTAAATGCAGATTTTGATTCCAGTTTTCTCTTGGTTTCACCCACTGTGCTGTTTTCACCTGGTTTTGCTTGTGAATCAAGGAGGAAATGAAACCTTTCTCTCCTGTGCTGCTTTTCATCTTAGATCTGAAAGAAAAAAAGTGCCCAGAAATGGTATTTTCTAAACAATCTGTGCAGCAGATCCTGACTGTTCATCTGTGGAATATTTGGAGACTGTTAGGAGTTAACCCCCAAAAAGGAACTGTCACTTTGGCAAAAATGAGATTAACAAAAGTGGGGAACCAGCATGATGATGAAGACAATAATAATAATAATAATAATAATAATAATAAGCAAAAATGAGGTTAACAAAAGTGGGGAACCGGGTTCATGATGGAGACAATAATAACAATAATAATAATAATTAATATTAATCTGCCTTGAATAGGATTGTGTGCATTGTTTGGATCACTGTAAGAGCTGCTGGGCTGGTTGTGGAGGACTCATCCCACGTGGAATTTTCTCCTCCTTTGTTTATAAACCTTCCAAATCATCTCAGCGTTGTCCCCAGAGCTTGCTCCAGCCTCTCTGGACGAGGCACAAAGAAGGAGGAGGAGAGGAAAGGCAGGAAATCTGTTGTCCACTCTGGAGAAGGGTCAAGGTGTCCATCTGAGGGGTTGGGAATGGTCCAGGCAGGGACAAAGATGCCATTTCCTCGCCTGGAAATCCA
>VWZU01001459.1:152098-162626 GCA_013397095.1 Sterrhoptilus dennistouni
TTTTTTTTTTGTTTTGTTTTGTTGTTTTGTTTTGTTTTGTTTTGTGGAAATTTGGGAAGAAAAGGCAAAATTTGGAAGTTTTTTGGAAGGAAGAACAATCTCCTGCCCATCCTTACCCCTGTTTCAGTCCCTGCCTCCTGCCAGGTGTCTCAGGGAGTGACTGAGAACTCAGGGGTGTCCCCAGAAATCTCCAGAGCTTGTTACGACTCCAAATCCAAAGAAAGAAACTCTCATTAAGAGCTTTGTTAAAGACAAAAAAAAAAATAAAAAATTAACTATTCCAGTCTTTGAAGGTTCCTTGGAAGATAAAAAAGCATCCTGGATCCAGAGTGTCCCAGGGTGTTTTGTAGGAAAACAAAAGCCCCAAAGGGAGGGCTGATCCCTCAGGATGTGGCTGTGGAGTTGCCTGGGGGCTGCAGATCCCATTTTTCAATGGGAATTCCAAGGGAATGGGACTGGAAGTGCCTTTTGTGGATGCAGTGGCTCCACAGGAAGGAGCATTCCCAGGGCAGGAAGGCTGTGGGGCCGAGGGGAGTTGGGAAATAACAAATGCTGCTTTTCTGACCTTTCCTAACACTTTTTTCTCTGTTCCTTCTGCTTCCTGCTAAGATGGGCCCATCAAGCTCTTCTGTAGGTTCCTTCCTGCTAAGTATTCCTTATTCCAGCATTCCCTGTGTCCTGGGGAATCCAGGGGCACCTGGGGGAGCTCCAGGGGATGAGCAGGGGGAGGTTGGAGCCAACCCTTGGGATTTGGGCACCCAGAGCTCGGGAAGGGAGGAGGAGGAAGGGAAATCTGAAGGTTTCTGAATCTGAATCTGAATTCCTGCTTTCCCTGTCCTGGAATAACCCAGGAGCAGTTAATTATCCATTCCAAGTAGAAAATTCCTTTTGCCACGGGTGTTCAAAGCTGTTCCTTCTTTTATTTTAGGAATTAATTTTAGTAACCCCATCAGTGAAGCAGAGAGCAAAACCCTGTTTTTAGTGTAGATGAGCACAAGTTGGATAAATACAATTCCCACTGGAATATTCTGTGTATTCCCTGTTATCCCCTTGGTGCCCAGCACTGCAGGGTTGGGGTTTCTGTTCCGTGTTTATCAGATTGTTTTGGGAAATAATTCAGGAACAAAAGGTCGATTTGATGGACTTTAATTAATTGATTTTGTAGCAAGGAACAAATTTGTGTTCTTGTGTAAGGAAAAAGAAATTGGAACTGGATTATGGAATTTATTCATGTGGCTTCCAGATTGAATGGATTGAGAATGGGAATGGGAATAGGGATAGGAATAGGATGGGAATGGGAATAGGAATAAGAATAGGGATAGGAATGGGAATAGGAATAGGAATAATAATGGGAATAGGATATGAATAAGAATAGGATTATTCCCTTGCTCAATCAGGCCTCATTTCCAGGTTTCATTTTCACAGCTCCTCTGTTTAAATTCCTAAATTACTCCAAAGTTCCCAAATGACTCGGATTTGCAGGGTTTGCTCAGCACAGGAATTAAAACCTGGTTTTAAACCCCTGTTAAAGCCCAGCTTTGCTGCAGCTAAACCCCTTTGGCCTTGAAGCTCAAACCTGCTGAGAAGGTGCCTCCACTGCAGTTTCCCCAAATCCCATTTCCCAAAACCTTGGGAACGGGGCGTTTTTCCCTTGTTGTCACCTATTTGTGCCACTCTCCCCCTTTTCCATGGAATTACCCAGAGCCTGGGGGTTGAAATCAATCCCGGATTTCCCTGTGGGGAGTTTGCAGAGCCCTGGGGGTTGGTGCTGTCCTGCTGAGGGCTGGGATTCCCCTCTCCAGCAACTCTGGAGGCAGCGGCACCTTTCCAGCATTCCAATGGGATAATTAAATTTGCCCAGCTCTGCTCCAAGCGCCGAATCCCATCTGGGGAGCTGCACTGGGACGTTCCCAGGCAGCTCTTCAGGGATTCTCCGTGTGCTGTCCCCAGCTGTGAAGATCAAGAAGCCCATCAAGACCAAGTTCCGCATGCCCGTCTTCAACTGGGTGGCCCTGAAGCCCAACCAGATCAACGGCACCGTCTTCAACGAGATCGACGACGAGCGCATCCTCGAGGTACCCCCTCCCTGCTCCCAGGGAAACGTGGAATCCTGCAAGGCTTGGCCTGGAAAAAGCCTCTCAGAGCACCCAGCCCAGCACTGCCCCGTGTCCCAGCAGGTGTCACATCCACAGGGGGTTAAATTCCTCCTGGAATGGGGGGTCCAGCTTTTCCCGGTGTGTGACCACATTTACCAGGAGGAAATATTCCCAATACCCAACCAAACCTCTGCTGGAGCAACCTGATCCCGTTTCCTGTCCTCCTGTTCCCTAGAAGCAGAGCTGGCTGCCCCCTTCCTGTCAGGGAATAGCTCTACAGGGATAGGGCCCAGCAGTGAGCTTGGGAAAGGCTCATTCCAGGTCCTGGATGCTCCCATGGATGTTTCATCCATGGTTGGATAAAGCACCAGTGCTCATAAGTGTTTTCCTGAATTTCTGAACATGTGCAGAGCTGTTTGGGGCTGGATTTCTGGGATCTGGCCAGATTTCCTCATCCCACCTCAGGAATGTGTTCCTTCCATCCCTCAGCCTCTGACAGAACTCTTTGCATTCCAAAGCCAGGCTGGACAGGGTTGGAAAAACCAGGGCGAGGAGAAGGTGTCCCTGCCCGTGGCAGGGGGTGGAATTGGGATGAGCTTTAAGATTCCAACCCAAACCACTCCATGATTCCATGATCCAGTCTCGACCACCACAACACTTTTCCTGCACTTCTGGGTTAGGGTTTGGTGTTCCCTGCAGGAAAAATCCTTTCCTTTCCTTCGGTTTGGTGTTCCCTGCAGGATAAATCCTTTCCTTTCCTTCGGTTTGGTGTTCCCTGCAGGATAAATCCTTTCCTTTCCTTCAGTTTGGTGTTCCCTGCAGGATAAATCCTTTCCTTTCCTTCAGTTTGGTGCTCCCTGCAGGATAAATCCTTTCCTTTCCTTTCCAGGATCTAAACGTGGATGAATTTGAGGAGATCTTCAAAACGAAAGCCCAGGGCCCAGCCATGGATCTGACTTCCAGCAAGCAGAAGATCCCTCAGAAAGGATCCAACAAAGTCACGCTGCTGGATGCCAACAGAGCCAAGAACTTGGCCATCACCCTGCGGAAAGCCGGGAAAACGGCCGATGAGATCTGCAAAGCCATCCACGTGTGAGTGCAGCAAAGAGCCCTGCCTGGGGATCAAAGGGAGTGCTGGGAAATGGTTTGGGGTTGGCAGTTGCTGGGAATGGTTTGGAGTTGGCAGTGGATGGAAATGGTGTGGAGTTGGCAGTGGGAAGCCATTCCCTGTGTCCTGTCCCTCCAGCCCTTGNTAGGCAGTGTAGGGAAATGGTGTGGAGTTGGCAGTGGGAAGCCATTCCCTGTGTCCTGTCCCTCCAGCCCTTGTCCTCATTCCCAGCTCTGCCTGGAGCCTTCCCTTCTCCAGGGGAACATTCCCAGCTCTGCCCGGAGCCTTCCCTTCTCCAGGGGAACATTCCCAGCTCTGCCTGGAGCCTTCCCTTCTCCAGGGGAACATTCCCAGCTCTGCCCGGAGCCTTCCCTTCTCCAGGGGAACATTCCCATTCTGTCCCCATGGACAGAGGGACATCCATGCTCTGTCCCATGGTGAGGCTGAAAACCAGGAAGGGTTTTTTTTCAAGATGTGTTTGGATGTTAATTTTCCCCCTGGCTGAGGCACATCCCTGGCCTGGCTGAGCTCTGTCCCAGCCCCTTTTCCCGGTTTTTCCCGGCAGGTTTGACCTGAAGACGCTGCCGGTGGATTTCGTGGAGTGCCTGATGCGGTTCCTGCCCACGGAGAACGAGGTGAAGGTGCTGAGGCTCTACGAGAGGGAGAGGAAGCCCCTGGAGAACCTGTCGGACGAGGACAGGTTCATGATGCAGTTCAGCAAGATCGAGAGGCTGATGCAGAAAATGACCATCATGGCCTTCATCGGGAACTTCGCCGAGAGCATCCAGATGCTCACCCCGGTCAGTGGGGCTGGGAATGGCCAGGGAGGGACCCACAGGGATCAGGGATCCAACCCCTGGATCAGACACCCTGACACCTGCCCAGGACACAGCCCCAGGCACAGGCTGCAAATATTTGCTGATGGAAGGAGCCACGTGAACTGCATCTTTCCCAGGAATTCAATCCTTTTTAACACTTCCAGGCTTCTGGGATTGCAGAACTGGGAGTTTTCCACCTGTGGTGTGGAAGGAAAATGGTTTCACAAACTCCATTTCCTTGCACAGAACCAAAATAAAAAGTCTTTGCCAGCTGCTCCTGGAAGTTTTCCACAGGAGTTTTTCCTGCAGAAGGGCAGGAGAGCTGTTTGACCCCTGACTAAGGAGAGCCAGGGAATTTTTGTCCAACTGGATGAAGTGTGTGAAACTTTCCCAACTCCTTTTAACCTTAATTAATGGCCCTGAGATAACATTCCTGGGCATCCCTGGGAGCAATGTGCAAAGCTCCTGGAGTTCTGGCAGCCTTGGGAATGTCACCATTCTGTGGGGAGCTCCAGCACACTCAAAGGAATATTGTTGGGAAGAATTAACTCTGGGAATTGTGTTCCATCCAGCCTGAAGCACTGGGACAAGTGCAGGGGTTGGACTGTAAATCCTCATTTACATCTGAGGGGGTAAATGTGGCAGGCAAATGAAGGGTTTGGAATTCTGAAGTGTCAGGGCAGGGGAACATTCACAGAATCCCAGGGAAAATAAGGAATATCCCATTCCAACCCCTGCCATGAGCAGAGACACCTCCCACTGTCCCAGGGTTCTCCAAGCCCCAGTGTCCAGCCTTTGGACACTTCCAGGGATCCAGGGGCAGCCACAGCAAATGTGGGAATTGCAGCCCAGGCAGGAATTCCCAATTCCCAATGTCCCAGCCAGCCCTGCCCTCTGGCAGTGGGAAGCCATTCCCTGTGTCCTGTCCCTCCAGCCCTTGTCCCCAGTCCCTTTCCAGGGGAACATTCCCAGTCTGTCTCCATGGACAGAGGGACATCCATGCTCTGTCCCGTGGTGGAGATGGATGAAAACCAGGAAGGTTTTTGTTCAGGATGTGAGTGTTTGGATGTTCATTTTCCTCCTGGCTGGATGTGCATTAACCAAAGCTCTCCCCGTGTTTCCCCACAGCAACTCCACGCCATCATCGCTGCCTCTGTCTCTATAAAGTCATCCCAAAAACTGAAGAAGATCCTGGAGGTGGGTCTGATCTCAGCTCTCCTTCCAGGGGTGTCCAAACCTCCAGGAATGTATCCAGAGAATTCATGCTCTGCTCTTGTTTCATCCTGGCAGATCATCCTGGCCCTTGGGAATTACATGAACAGCAGCAAACGAGGGGCTGTGTATGGATTTAAACTGCAGAGTTTAGACCTGGTAAGAGAAGCAGGGATGTGTTGTGGGCACACGGCTGGGAATTAGAGCTGTGGAGTTCCTGAGGTTGGAAAAACCTTCCAAGATCACGGAGTCCAACCATCCCCAGCACTGCCCCGTGTCCCCAAGTGTCACATCCACAGGGCTGGGAAATCCCTGCAGGGATGGGGATTCCACCTGAGCCCCTTTTCCTGATGGAATTGTCCCAAATCTCCACCCTGAGCTCCCCTGGCCCAGCCTGAGGCCGTTCCCTCTCCTCCTGTCCCTGTTCCCTGGAGCAGATCCCAAATCCCCCCCGGCTGTGCCCTCCTGGCAGGGAATTCCAGAGAGGGAAAAGATCCCTCTGGATCCTCNTCCTCCCTTCCCTTCCCATCCCTGTCCACGCTGCAGCCCCTCAGTGTCCCCCTTGTCCCAGAGCTGTCCCCAGCCCTGGAGGTGTCCCAGCAGTGCCAGCACAGGGACAGGTCCAGGGGCCTCTTGCCCACCCCTGGGGCACCCCTGGATTCATGTCCATCACCCCCAAACCCCTTTCCCAGTTCTCCAGCTTCTCTATCCCAACCCTGTGACCCTTTAGGGGGTCGTGGTGACCCTGGGGGACTCCACTGGTGTTTCCCAGCATGGAAAACACGCTGGAATCCCTGTGCTTGGGGCCTGTCCCAGCTGCCCACCCCTCTGTCCCTGCCCTTCCCCAGCTGCTGGAGACAAAGTCAACAGACAGGAAGCAGACCCTGCTGCACTACATCTCCAACGTGGTGAAGGAGAAGTACCAGCACGTGGCCCTGTTCTACAACGAGCTGCACTACGTGGAGAAGGCAGCAGCAGGTACAGCCCCTGCCCTGCCCTCCCTGCTCAGGTCATTCCTGGCAGGGCTGGCACGCTCAGAATTCCCCCTGTCACCTCCCAGTGTCCCTGGAGAACGTCCTGCTGGACGTGAAGGAGCTGCAGCGGGGCCTGGAGCTGACCAAACGTGAGTACACCATGCACGACCACAACACCATGCTCAAGGACTTCATCCAGAGCAACGAGGGCAAGCTCAAGAAGCTCCAGGATGATGCCAAAATCGCCCAGGTACTTGTGTGTTCCCGATTTGTGGGGAGAGGGGTGACGCCCAGGGGTGGGCTGTGTTCCCATGGAGGGCTGGGGGTACCTGGCAGGGTGTGCAGGGCACTGAGGCTGCCTGTGGCTGTTGCAGGATGCCTTTGATGATGCTGTGAAGTATTTTGGGGAGAATCCCAAGACAACCCCGCCCTCGGTCTTCTTCCCGGTGTTTGTCCGCTTTGTGAAGGCCTACAAGGTAAACCAGAGATTCTTTCTCCTCCTCTTCTTTTTCCTCCTCCTTCTTTTCTTCTTCCTCCTCTTCTTCTATTTCTCTCTCTCCTCCTCCTCATCCTCTTTGTCCTTTTTTTTTCAGCCTCCTCCTTGTCCTTCTCTTCTTTTCCTCCTCCTCTTCTTTTTTCCTCCTTCTCCTTTCTTCTTTTTTTCTTCTTTTCTTGTTCCTTCTTCTTTTCCTTCTTTCTCTTTCTCTTCCTCCTCTTTCTTCTTCCTCTTCCTCCTCTTTCTCTTCATCCTCTTTGTCCTCCCCCCACCTCTTCTCCTATACTCTTTTCCTCCTCTTTCTCCTCCTTTTCTTTTCCTCCTCCTCCTTCTCTTCCTCCTCCTCCTTCTTTTTTCCTCTTTCTCCTTTCTCCTCCTTCTCCTTCTCCTTTCTCCTTCTACTCCTCTTTCTTTCATCTTCCTGGTCTTCTCTTTCTGCTCCTTTTCATCCTCTTTGTCCTCCTCCCACCTCTTCTCCTCCTCTTTTTCCTCCTCCTTCTCCTTTCTTCCTTTCTTCTTTCTCCTTCTCCTCTCCCTTCCCCAGAAAGCCCCGTGGTGTCACAGTTCCCATTCCCCCCCTGGCTCCCCTGGAGTCTCTAACTCATGAATTTTCTCACAAACAGCAAGCAGAGGAAGAGAACGAGCTGAGGAAAAAGCAGGAGCAGGCCTTAATGGAAAAACTCATGGAGCAAGAAGCGTTGATGGAGCAACAGGACCAAAAGGTATGGGACAAACACAGCTTCCAGTGGGACCGTGTTCCTGATCTTCAGAAACATCGGGTTCTGTGTGAGGAATTGTAGTTGCCTAAAAAGAGTCTGTTAGTTTTTTATGGAGGGAACTGGGATAGGCTGGGAAAGTTACAAAGTTCTGCTGCTTTGGAAGTCTGCAGAATTCAGGAAAACTTAAGTAGGTGGGAAGTTGTATTGTCAGTATTTCCTGGAGATAAACTTTATCCTTCCCCGGATAAGAGGATAAACTTTATCCTTCCCTGGCTTCTCCATGGAGCGGGAGCAAGCGGCACACGGGAATGGCAGTTCTGGTGGGACCGGGTGGGATGCCTGGCTGTGTGAGGCTCAGGGAGAAGGCCAGGAGAGCTGGAGCTCCATCCTGACCATCCCTGTGCCTGTTCCCAGTCCCCTTCCCACAAGAGCAAGCGGCAGCAGCAGGAGCTGATCGCGGAGCTGCGGCGCCGGCAGGTCAAGGACAACCGGCACGTCTACGAGGGCAAGGACGGGGCCATCGAGGACATCATCACAGGTACCCCCTGCCAGCCCTGGGAGTGCCAGCCTTGGGAACACAGGGGATCTGTGCCCCCCAGATGGGAATGCCAGCCTCGGGCACACAGGGGATCTGTGCCCCAGCTGGGAATGCCAGCCTCGGGCACACAGGGGATCTGTGCCCCAGCTGGGAATGCCAGCCTCGGGCACACAGGGGATCTGTGCCCCAGCTGGGAATGCCAGCCTCGGGCACACAGGGGATCTGTGCCCCAGCTGGGAATGCCAGCCTCGGGCACACAGGGGATCTGTGCCCCAGCTGGGAATGCCAGCCTCGGGCACACAGGGGATCTGTGCCCCAGCTGGGAATGCCAGCCTCGGGCACACAGGGGATCTGTGCCCCAGCTGGGAATGCCAGCCTCGGGCACACAGGGGATCTGTGCCCCAGCTGGGAATGCCAGCCTCGGGCACACAGGGGATCTGTGCCCCAGCTGGGAATGCCAGCCTCGGGCACACAGGGGATCTGTGCCCCAGCTGGGAATGCCAGCCTCGGGCACACAGGGGATCTGTGCCCCAGCTGGGAATGCCAGCCTCGGGCACACAGGGGATCTGTGCCCCAGCTGGGAATGCCAGCCTCGGGCACACAGGGGATCTGTGCCCCAGCTGGGAATGCCAGCCTCGGGCACACAGGGGATCTGTGCCCCAGCTGGGAATGCCAGCCTCGGGCACACAGGGGATCTGTGCCCCAGCTGGGAATGCCAGCCTCGGGCACACAGGGGATCTGTGCCCCAGCTGGGAATGCCAGCCTCGGGCACACAGGGGATCTGTGCCCCAGCTGGGAATGCCAGCCTTGGGAACAGCAACAGGGGGATCTGTGCCTCAGCTGGGAATTCCAGCCTCAGGAACAGCAGGGGATCTGTGCCCCTCAGTTGGGAATTCCAGCCTCAGGAACAGCAGGAGGGATCTGATCTGCCCAGTTGCTGCTCCAGGGCTTTGTCTCCTCCTGAGGGTGTTGCTTTTGTGGTGTGGAGCAAGTCCAGGAGGTTCTGCTCCTTCTCTTGCAGCTTGTGGGGACATCCCCAGGCTTTTAGAGCAGGCAGGGAGTGTCTGATCCCAGCAGCTGCTCCTGGGATCTGCCCCAGGTGCCTTTTTTCTTCTGCCCACAAATGGGATCAGTGTCAGAGCGAAGAGCCTCTGTTTTCATTAGGATTGATCCCAGAAATCCTTCAGTCAGCACCCAGTGACCCCAGACTGCTCCAGGTTTTCCTGCTGATCCCAGAGGGAAGGGACACAGCCCCTGGCACAGGCAGGACTTGGCTGCAAATATTTGCTGATGAAAAGAGCCACCTGAACTGCATCTTTCTCAGGAATTCCATCCTTTCTAATGCTTCCAGGCTTCTGGGATTGCAGAACTGGGAGTTTTCCACACTTTTTTTCACCTGTGGTGTGGAAGGAAAATGATTGAACACCTCAGGAGCTTCACAAACTCCATTTCCTTGCACAGAACCCCCCCAAAAAAAGTCTTTGCCAACTGCTCCTGGAAGTTTTCCACAGGAGTTTTCCTGCAGAAGGGCAGGAGAGCTGTTTGACCCCTGACTAAGGAAAGCCAGGGAATTTTTGCCCAACTGGATGAAGTGTGTGAAGCTTTCCCAACTCCTTTTAACCTGGATTAATGGCCCTGAGATAACATTCCTCATTGAAAGGGCAGGGTGGCAATAATACCCAACCTGGCGTTGCTTCCACAACTCCTCCAGACTCCTGGGACTTGGTTTAATTGGAAAAATGCTTCTCCTGCTCTGTGGGAGGAAGAGATTGCCTGGCAGACACCCTTCCCTATGGAAAAAAACCATCCAGGGGAGAGAGTGCCAGGCTCCAGTTAAACATTTCCTGTGCTCTTCTGCCTGGATTTGCCCATTTTGGGGCCTCAAGCCACAGAGGAGGAGGAAAGGTCAGCAATGGAAGGTCAGGTAGGACCAAGGTCACCTCCCCATCCCTGGAGATATCCCAGTAAATCCTGCACCTCTCCATCCCTGGGGATCTCCCAGTAAATCCTGCACCTCCACATCCTTGGGGATCTCCCAGTAAATCCTGCACCTCCCCATCCCTGGGGATATCCCAGTAAATCCTGCACCTCCCCATCCCTGGGGATCTCCCAGTAAATCCTGCACCTCCACATCCTTGGGGATCTCCCAGTAAATCCTGCACGTCCCCATCCCTGGGGATATCCCAGTAAATCCTGCACCTCCCCATCTCTAGGAATGTTCCAGGCCAGGTTGGACAGGGCTAGGAGCACCCTGGGACAGTGGAAGGTGTCCCTGCCATTGCAGGGGTGAGACTGGGATGGGATTTAAGGTCCCTTCCAACCCAAATCATCCCCAACACCAAGGTCTTCCCACGAACCCATAGCATACCTTAAAGCAAATTCTTCAAGAGAATATTTTTATTGGAGACCATGGGGGAACGGCTTTGAGATGAAGGAAAGATCAGGGATTGGGAAGGAATTCCTGGCTGTGAGGGTGAGGAAGCCCAGGCACAGATTGCCCAGAGGAGCTGTGGCTGCCCCTGGATCCCTGGCAGCGTCCCAGGCCGGGCTGGACAGGGCTTGGAGCA
>VWZU01001468.1:3883-46093 GCA_013397095.1 Sterrhoptilus dennistouni
CTACATTTATTTTTATTTAAAGATTCATCTCTTAGAATTAAGTCCATAATTATCAACATTGCTGTGTCCATTAAATGATATGGAGTCCTACAGCTACAATCAGCTCAATAACATATATGCAAAAATAAGTGCAGTAGTAGTTTAATAATTAAACATACATGCTTATTCCCACATATAAATATCTTTCTATATATAAAATTTAAAAAATATTTTAGTGCAAAAAAGTTTAAGAAACAAAAATGACTGTTAACAGACTGTGAAACTGAATAAGTTTTGGGTTAAACTCATAAAGGGTTCAATATTGAGGGGAGATTATTTTAACTGATATGAATATTTCATGGAGTGTTTTTGAGAAGATATCAGTTTTGTAAAGCAGCTTAACGAACAAGTGAAGTACAACTAATTTGAACCGATGGTAATTTATAGGATTTTTGCAAAAATCGTAACAACCTGCCTTTCTATGGCCAATTTCACTAATGGTTGTTTCAGTAATGTGTAAATATATATTATAAACAGCATCACATTTCTATTACCCTAGTTTTCATCTTTGGTATTTAAGGATTATACAAAACACTGAAGTCTGATTTTTTAAACTTTATGGGATAAATTTAAATGCAGCAGATGTCTAAATTAAAGGTGTTTTCATTTCATATTGAAATTTTCTTACAGACCATTTGTCTTTCCTTCATTATTCCTGCCTGTGTTCACATGGAAATAGCTGGAAAAGATTTTCAAAAATGCACATTGTGGTTTGTAAATGTGTCTTGCCAACTTTGAGATTGTCTGTTTGTCCCAAACTTCTCTATGCCAGTTCAACAATCATCTCCTGCCAGATTTGGCTTTCAAAATTAACATATTTTGTATATGACATATGTTTGAAATTAGCAGAAAATGCAGCCAAGAACTGGAAATTAACAAGGAAAAAAGTTATTTTAGCTAACATTTGGGAGCCAGGAAATACTTTGTTGGCTTAAAACATTAGGACAGGCCATTGTCTATTAAATTAAATAAATTCAATATGTAGCCTACAAATTGTCATCACCACACCATCTGTTTAGTTATACATGCATCATTTCTCCCCTTTCTCACATGTACATTTGATGTCTGAGTGTATTTTGTAGCTATAGATGAAGAAAACATCACATATGCATCTTATGTTAAAAGTAGCTGCAAAGACTTGAAAGTCTTCCAGTCAGAGCCAAAAATTTCTGCTTCTCATGAAGAACTGGCATATTGTTCTTGTCACACATACGCACTAAGCACGCCACTATGGTCACTGGGCTCTAATCTTTGTTGCTGCTGCTCATTTGGAAACAAAACAGCATTTTCTTTTGTTTGTGCAAGACCCCTGGGAATAAAACCTTGTATCCCTCTTCTCCATCTCGGTTGAAAATAATATTATATGCCAAGGACATTGTCATCTCCTGAATGGCCACAGCCATTGGGACCATCTTGGGACCACAGCTAGAGGAGAAATAGGGTGTGTAGCAGGATATTGAGTGCCATGAATGGGGCAGTGGAGGATTTTGAATGGTGGCACACCCAGAGCACCCAAGCCCACACTGATGGGCTGGCTGCACCTTCTAAATAGCTTCAACAAAGGTTCTGATCTTCTTTGCAGAGGTGGGCTTATTGTTATTTGGGGAATATGAGTAAAAAGGTAGCCTACTGTCATGAATAAGCAGTTAGGCTGCTTAAAGAATCACCATCAAGGTTTATGGCAAAAACCAGATTTTAATATAAATTTATGAAAGTGAAACTATAACAGAGCTTGATGGAAAAGTTCACTCTATTGCTTATGACCTAGATGAAGCACACATAGGAAAATCTGATTAGAATCAGCTAAGAATGATTTACATAGAGACAGGAGTTGCAAAAGATTGAAGGTGCAAAGCATATGGATGCAAATATATAAGGTTACAAAAAGGGTTTAGCAGCATTTAATCATTGACTGATTTAATAGTTACAAAGGCATTCAACAGGACTTACTAGGATTATGACAACAACTTGATTATAGATCCACAGTGGCAACGTTCATTCCATAATCAATTCACACACACAGAGACAGAGAAATTTATTTATCTACGTAAAGCGTGTAAAAGTACTCATCAAAAATTTCCCCGAGGTTCAGTGAAATACTCATGTCAAATCTCTTGATGTTTCTTCTCAGGTATGGGTTGTGCCTGAAAGATTCAGTCTACTTCTCACTGTCAGCAATGATCTTTCAAGTATCACAAACAGGAACGATGGTGAGCTCCAAGATTCATCCCACTTGGAGTTATTGTGCCGCAGTGGCAGCTTAGGAAAATTCAAAGGGCCTCAATTAAGACTGCTCTTCACAGGGTCACAAGGTGATTTGCTTTAGTCACCCATAAATTGGGGTTTTTACAAAAAAAAAAGGTTGGTTTTTTTTACAAAAAATCCAGTAAAAATGTTGCCATTCCACTTGGACTACGGTTCAGGTAAATTATTTAGCAAGGATAAGAAAGTCAACTGCTTATCCTTTGTTCCCTACCTTGCTCAGGCAACTGCTGCAGTCAGAATTATTCTCACCTTCATCACCCAAAACCTCCTGGTACAGGAAAGGAGTGCGCAGCTTGTTCAGTCAAGGCTTTTCAGGAACCGCTGAGGTTGTGGAGCAGGCCTGGGGAGGAGGGGAGGAGGAGGCACCACCATAATCCGCCCCCCATGACTAAAGCTGATCCATTGCATTCTGAGGAGTGATGGTGTGGTTGCCCTTTCCCTCTGTGATAATAAACACATTAATGCCATATTACAATTGTAATTCTAGGGGAGTGTTTGGTTAAGATGCCTAATTATGTAGATTTTATTAAACATGACTGAGTAGTATTACATGTGTGAGTAGATCGTTGGAACCATCCATCTGCCTAACAATTCTCCACATTCTAATATTATTCTCCACATTCTAATATTATTCTAAGAATAGCAAGCATGCTCCACTGATCCCTTGCAAACTTAGATATTCTGTGATTCTGTGAAAACTCTAAGACTATAGTACTAGGCACTTCAAATTTTGTGACTCAACTAAATTGAGTTGCACTGCTTTACATCACGAGTTACAGCCTGCATATTCTGAATTAAACAAAATTCAAGTCTTTATTACTTTGTTCTAGTGAACGCTCCGCTTCAGTGTCATCCCTTGTTAATAATGGTTTGGAGTATAAAATTTACAAGTTTGCAAAAAAGTGACCAAAAAAGATCCCAAAACCCTATAGAAGAGCACAAAATATCCTTTGCTTATATTTGCTTGTTTCCTCAATGCCAAATTTATGGTTTAAGGCATCAAATAAATATGTAAACAGAATATGGTCCTACTGGCTTTGTAAGGGATGAAAAATTATATATTTGAATTTATACATCTCAACAATGAAGTGCTTTCAGTACTATTGAATACAATTTTTTTTAAAATTAAAATTAGATCAGCTGATGGTGGGAGAATAGTCACTCCTTCATAAAAAATGGAAAAAGTCCCAGAGTCTATGAATTACACCAATAGAAAAAAAAATTAAATCTTTGAAAGAAATGTCAAGACCTGGAGGCAGTGACAAGGTAAATCCAGCTCCATTTGCCAACACAACTGACTGCAAAACTTATGACCAGGCTCAGCTTTTCTAGTACATACATAATTATCAGCTACAAAGTGTTGATGCAGTTATTAGATATAAATGTAACAGATAATAGGAAAAATAGCTGCATCAATTAGTGTATATATGGGTATTAAACATTTTGTCTAAAATCTTTCCCAAATCTTTTTGCCCAGAGGTTTGCCTTAGGTATGAAGCTGTGCCTGCTTTGGTCTTGCTTTTCAATGTATGGGGATGAATCGCAGGGGCGTTTCTGAGTATTTTTTAATCAAGGGTTTGCACTTACCTACTTTGTAAGAAAATGCTTTTTGGTAAAATCGTTCACTCACACAGGATTAACTTATCTATGAATTACAGTAAGTAATAGCAGGGTTTCACAATTTGGTCAGAAAGAATGAGTCAGCTCATACTAAGCCAGTTTGGAAACTTCATTCTCTACCATGACTCCAAAGTACTGTGTATTCTAGATGTGGAGGATACAAATTATGTCAGAAACACAACCCAGGCCTTACAAATCAACAAAAATATCTTAATTCATTTCAGGGATGCTAAGACCCCAGTCTGAATAAATATGATCTTGATTTTTTAAAATTTAAACAGCAAGTTTAGCAACTGCTCTATCTTATTTTCAGGGAGTATATAGATGTTGTGAATTTTCCTAATGCAATACAGTGGTTTCTAATACATTATGCAAATTCATGTTTACTTCACTTCCTGAACTCAAATGGCATGCTGAATTTTTGGCTTCAATTCATTGAATTCCTATTTCTACTTAGAAAGATTTATCTTTTCATATGGAGTCTTAATCATGACAAATTCTACCACAGCAGTTGCCACACAATTTTCGCCATGTGCTATGTATTTTGTTCACCCAGAGCCTACTTCAAAGAACTATAATTTGAGCATTACATCACTTCTCTCATCCTGGAATTATCTGAGGCCTGTTTTATTTTCCATTTCTCTTCCATCCACCCCCAATAACTTATTAATACGTAGGAGAGTGCATGTTTTATGCTCTGATTACCATCTTGCTTGCACTGCTGGTTTTGCATATACAGTAAATTCTAAGAAGATGGGCTTAGCAAAATGTGAAAAAGCAGAATGACAGTGCAGGAGATGTTTGGATAGATTAATAAGAAATAGTCAGATTTATTGGCTGCCCAATATTTCTTATATTGAATTTATTTAAATCTGTGACTCATATATCACTTATGAAATAGTGACAAGAAGCTTATGAATCAGCCAGTCTGCTATCAACAAACTGTTATGAGCTCATTATCAAGCTGATTTGAGGGCACACCAAAGAGATTCCAGATGGATCGCACAGAGTGGATTAAATGTTGTCCAAAGGCTCTGTTGAAATGTTGTTCTAAGGGTTGTCTGCCCTCTTTGATTCACAGTTGAACACTTGCCAGAGCTTTTGTGTTGTTTATTGTTTGTAGGTTATTTCTCGAAACAAAAATCTCAGAAACTGAAAAAAAAAAAAAAAAAAAAAAAAAAAAAAAAAAAAAAAAAGTAGGAATTCCTTTTCTAGTTTAAGCCTTGGCTATATGGAGGACATTTGCACCCTATGTCCACATTTGAACCCCTGTCCACACAGATGCAAGTGTCTGGGATAGAACTACTGCAATCTGTGGATTAAGGACTGCAACGGAGCACTAAGGTGCTCCTGATGGCCCATCATGTTCCAGTATTTACAGTCTATCTGCATGCCTGTTTTTCAGGAACAGCCATCACTCTCTCTGATGGGATTGGAGAGTAAAAGAGATCAAACACTTACAATTACACAAAACACATTTTAGCATAACAGGATCTCAGAAAGAGGATTCAATGGATTTGAGAACATGACAATGGCAGTCCTTTGCAAGGGCTGCAGGGCACAGTTGACAAGGTATAGATCAACTGAAAACAGGGCTTGCGGGCAGTTGTTTTCTTCATGGTCTGTAACAAATTAAGTCCCCTATATTCACGCAAAGAAACACAAACTATTGTAGGAGTGGCAATTTCATTTCAGTGAATATTCTAGAAAGACAGCTTTTGAGACTTTTTTTAGTATCAGACACCTCAAGAATTTATTGGAATTAAAATGTGATGTAAGTTATCTTGTAGATGCAGCCCAAGGGTGGCTGAGCCTAATGAAGCTACTACTTTCTGTGTCACAATCCAAGCCAGTATCAGGCTTGGAAAAGGTACAGCTTATCTCCAGGTGTGCTAGGGAACATTATCAGTGCAGGTGGTCTGAGACACACAGTCTGACTACCTCTGATGTTGTACATGACTAGGCAAGACACAGGAAGCCAGATTTTCAAAAGTATGTAAGTACCTTTGGTACCAAATAGAATTTTCCAAAGTTTCCTTAGACCATCAATGGCATTAAAAGTTTATGTACTTGTCAAACTCTCAGTGAGAGACAACCTATGTCTTAGGTCTTAGGCTGCTTTGTACCTTTGAAAGTCAAGCCTTCTTTTTGTCTCAGCTAATCCTTTCACATAGGAACACATTTAAATATCACAAACACATATAGTCAGAATTAATCAAAGTTTGTAACAAGCATTTTAAATATTAAGTAGACTCTGGTAACAGAAATAATGTTGCTGTTCCTAGTCCTCAGGTAATTGGACTGATGTCTGACCTCAGGCAATGCTGCTTATCTGCAATGTTTCTTTTTGTTACACCAATAATACACTGACTTAATGAAATTCCTACCGAATTTTGAAAAATTTCATTCCAAGGTTATAGCTGTATATATGGCTATGATCAAAGGGTTTAAAAGTCTTGAGCCATACCATTTGCTGTGAAAATTCAATCAAAGAAGTTGTCTGAGATATGAACACAGCCCTTATAGGAGACTGATTCCTGTCGTGCTTTAATTTTTTGGCTACTCTGTTGTGTCCCTTCAAACATATTCTCTTTTCTGTCCCCACGAACTTGCAAACATTACAGATCTTTGTGAGCTTTTTGTAGTTCTGACAAAGGGAGTAAAAGCTCAATCCATAATAAAAAAACAGAGCTAAAACCTTTACTTTATGGAAGTGTGTTCTGAAGTGAATGCTTAACTCTTAATTGGTTCAATTTCAACCAAATCCATATTCAATTCCTCCCTGTCCACTGCTCTGTTTCCTCAGTTGTGGCAGGATGGAAGATACATCTACAATCTCTCTTCTTACAGACCTCTTTCAAGTGACAGACCAGCACATTTCCCTGGAATCACACTACCCATCTGGCTTTTCTTGGATAAGTAGGAAAAGAGGCACTTAGAGTTTTTGGGACAGCCTGCATAAAAGTTGGAAGAAGGGAATAAAGAACATATCTGGGAGACAGATTAAATTATTTTATATAAAGTAAAGAAACAGGAGTAGAAGCATTGACCCATTTAAGATATCTCAGTTTTGAGGGTGCAAATTTAATTCCTTTTTGAGACTATAGTGAACTTCAAAATTCATCTGCCTCATAAATAATAAAATTCTAGCCCTCAGAACAACCAAATGATGGGTTTAACTGTCCTCTGACTTTCTTCCTCAGCATATCTTTATCCTGATCCTTACATTGACTTGTCACATAGCAGACATTTTGATGTTCTAGCCCTGAATAACTCTGTGACAGAGCAGTAAGTGATAATCTGGTTTCAGAATCAGCTACAAAGGGAGAACACCACACATCTTTGCTACTTTGTTGTTTAGGTTTTAGTTCTACTATCTGCTCCCCATCCAAGTACACTCCTTGAATTTATGTCCCTTCATTTCACTGAAAATCTTCAGATCCTGGATTCCTCAGGTTTGCTCCTGTAATTCTCAAGGGATACTGGTACACTTTGTAGGCTTAGGCAAAGGCTATCAGATCAGGCTAAATGTGCTCTCATCAAAAGATAATGGTCTGTGATGGGGAAGAGAAAAGAACAACAACTGAAGAACTGCCTCAGGGTAATTTCCAGGAAGTGCATTTAAAACGAACCAAAAAAAAAAAAAAAAAAAAAAAAAAAAAAAAAAAAAAAAAAAAAAAAAAAAAAAAAAAAAAAACACACAAAAAAAAACAAAACACAAAAAAAAAAAAAACAAAAAACAAACAAACAAACAAAAAAAAACCCACCAAAAAAACCCAAACAACAAAGAATTCCTTCTTAAAAAGTTCTAACTATTGAACTGGTGGGATGAAGGAATTCAGGGTGAGGATGTTATTCCCTAATAAATGTGAAGAGAAAGCATTCCATTAGTCAAAACTTCTATATCTCGAAAAGGTAAATTTAATAGAAGTGAAATAAATAGTGCTAATGTGAAAGTATGGGCTCTTTCTTTTATATACTAGCTAAATTAACACCAGCTAGACTGGCAGCTTTCCCAGATCAAAGGCTGCTAATAGCATACTCTATTTCTTTTAACCAATGTGTTTTTTATTTTTAAATTATCCACTGTGCACTGAAGTGCAAAAGAAACACATCAATTCCTGACAGAAAATGCCTGATATTATCTAATGAGTGGAAGCTAGAGGTCAGCTTGAGAATGCAATATTTAATAGAAATCTTAAAGTACTGAACTAAATAAATATCCTTCATTGTGGTAACCTCACGACCACATATATTTTTAATTGCTGGAATAAATGATATCTGTTTAGCTGGTTTAAAAAATACGTTAAGACTTTTCTAGGTTTATTACTTAGTGCAAGTGCTGATGTGCAAACTGCAAGACTCTAAAGCACATGCATAATCAATAATGCATCTAGCTGCTCTCTGACTGAGTTTAATTGTAGTGTCTATTAGATCTAGCCCTCCAATACCTTGCCGTGAAACAATTACTCAGGCATACCAGGGCAAGCTGTACTACATTTACTTCTTTCTGGTAATAACTAGAAGGAAATACTGCTTGCAGTGTAAATACTGTGCAGTACTTTGTCCCCTTTAATGAAGTGACCAACTAAATTATTATTATTCACTGGTAACAGTATTTCTATACTCTTCTTTGACTTTATACCACATCTACGTTACTCCAATTATTTAAAAGATTTATTGTGCCTTCTATTTTTTTTTAAAGAAGCATTTGCAAAATAGAGAATATTCTGTACCCAGAAATTCACTACTTGTGTTGTGTGGCTTGTCATTTCTTCTTTGTTTTTAGGACTTTATTCAATTTGTATTTACATTTTAGAGGATGATCAAACTAACGTTTGTTGGCATTCCAAACACATATTGAAGAGACAGGATAGCTTTTTGAAATCAATAGAAAAATTCCTACCCTTTGGGTCTCGCATTAAGAGCAAAGAAGATTCACAAAGCAGTATTAACTTTTGGCAACTGTATAACAAATGTGGACCTTTGGGCTGCTATTCACCTTTTATGGGTGGAAAAACATACTGAAAATGATGAAGGGAAGTAAATGGGTATGATAAATTATGACAATAAATGCTAGCGTAATTCAAGAATTATAAAATTATCTGCATTTTCCCAGAGTTATACAAATATAGCTAAGGGCAGAATGAGGCTGATGACTTTTTAAAATGTTGCAGTACTGTATCTTCTCAATTAATGAACAGTCAATTGACAATCACTCTGGACTGGTTTCTTTTAGTTAAAGACTTTCAATGACCTTCCATTCACACCAATCACTCACTAGTTTCCCGGTCTAAGAAGTCAATATAGTTTTCAAAAGATGACAGATCCACATTCTGCTCTTTCTCCATTACAGAAAAGTAATTTAATATACTGGGAGTATCTTGCACTATTACATCTGCAACAGTTAAACTGAAAGCTGAAGGTCAATTTGCCAAGCACCTTACATCTAGGTCAGCCTGAATCCTGACAGGTCACAGTGCTCATTGTCATAGCTGTGTTTGCAATAAAAGAAACCTATATATTGTTTCTTTCATTCTATTCCTATCTGTAGGATGGCGTCTGCAAAACCTAATTTCAGGCTGGGTTAATTCTTAATCTAGCAATGAGTAGAGGCATAAAACAGTACTGAAACATGCATAAATTATCCTACAATAAATTATAATGATCTGGGCATAGCTATTAAGATAATGATGCATAAAACAACTACTGTAGATTATACAGTGATATATAAGACATTTAGGTGGTAAGCCTCTGACTGCAATACACTGAACTTAAGCATAATGTCACTGTTCTACAGCAGTGTTATTTCATACGTATTTAAAATCTGTTTTTTTCTATTTTTTCCTAGTATCTTTTTATAAAAACTTCTTCCTAATCAAACCAAATTTACAATAATAATGAATATCTACTCTAAGAAATTGTTTGTTTCTGACTCTAGGTTCTGTATTTTTTTAATCATTTCTTCTTTCATTCTCCCTCCAAGAAATGCTTCTCATCCCTTCTACAGTGGGCTCTGAATGGTATACAGTGCTTTGTCTCTGTCTTTTCTTACTTTTTCACTTAGGGTACACACAAGCATAAATTCACCTCTGTGCCAGTAGCTCAGATATCTGAGCTTTCTCCTCCAGTATGTGTACTGGTAATTTTCATGATCAGCTATTGCCTTAAGATTACATATGTTTCAATCATCTGCCTTCCCTGATCATGCTTTCCATAATTTCTGATCATGCCCGACCACCTTTCAGCCTGCTGGAAATTTTTGAAATTACAACAATTCTCATAATCAAACCATGTTTCAGTCTTGTTATGTTCTTCTGGGAAAACTAAAAACCCATCATATTTTTATTACAGTTCTATTTTCATCATTCAAACTCTTCTTGATCTCAGAAACAACAGATCTGTGGCATTGATAAGTGCAACATTGTCATTCCTGTGGATATTTGACAAGTTGTTTTGCAGTTCATTTTCTCATCATAGCAAACACACTTCCCCTCTTTACCTGTTCTTCCAGTTATTTTTACTGTAGTTTCATGTTTAAGACCTACAGGACTTGATTCTCACTTATGTATTTTCTTTCATTTAATATGAAGAAATTGATTTACTTTTTTCATCTGCCTGGAATATTAGCCTTGCTGTCATTCTTGTTAGATTTTTATAATAAAAAGAAGATTATTGTTTCTTTGGTGCTGGCTCACGTAAAACACATTAGACTCATGTTCTCTGGAAATGTAATCAATATATTAATATATAAAGCTATATTTTAATGGACACTATCAGACATTTCTTCACTTCTTCATGAAAAAAAAAAGACAGTATTTCATTTACATGCTACAGTACTGCAAGAATTTTCCAAATATTTGTTAAATATTTACTGCCTTTTATTGGCCAATGGAAATTATTATTGCAACATCTGCCAGGTAATATTAGTGGTAATTCTTAAGAGAAACTGCTAAGAAGAGCAAGCAATAATCTAACTGTGCTCTAAGAAGGTTTGAATATCCATTCTATGTCCAACTAAAATCAGGGGGTATCTTCTCTTCTATTTGACTCTAAAAACAGAATGAGGTAAAAAAAATGTTTTTAAAATGAAACCATTTTGCTTGATTCCTTATGGCTAAAATTTAATAGAAGCTTGCTACTGAAATTAAAACAAAAAAATCAACAGCAAGAAAAAACTCAACAGGAAAGCAAGACTATTGTCCCCTACATGATGTCAACATTTTATTTGTTTTGTTTTTTAGTGTGAACCAATCAAAGGAAGTTCTATTGGTGCAAGTAGAATAAATCTTTTGAGGTAAATATACATATACACATTTTCAGGTTTGTTTGGTGGGGTTTTTTTCAGACTCCAGCAAAAATGATGAAAATCTATGTAGTATAACAAGTTGTGAATAGCACGAATAATTACCTCCCATCATCTGGATTAGGCAGCTCTATTTCTTGAACCCAAATACTCAGAAATGTTCTTCTAGTTATAACTTATAACGAACCTAAACATTGTGGGAAGTCAAGCAGCTTTTTCTAGTTGCTTGGTATTATAATAGCTACATCAAAATACTTTATTTTTATGGATTCATTCTATTTCTATGAAAAAGAATTACAATCTTGTGGCAAGTAAAATTAATAACCAATTTTGGTGAATATTACTGAATAGGTTCTTGAATAAGTACTAGTTGAATAAAGTGAAACATTCCCACATAGTATAACACAAGTTGCACATAGTTCAATAGAAAGTGCAGGTACCTGCTTCTATGAGTCATGTAATGATGCTCTTTATTTCCTAACTCATATTTTTGAGATACTGTACTGTACTGTGTTTAATTTGAACTGAAAATGATGCAGATTTAGTATCTAATCAGAAAGAAGGCTGCTTTTTTTGTTGTTGGGGTTTGTGTTTTGTACCACAGGGAGACTTAAAAATTGCCTCTAATAGCCCTTGCTGACTCAGCTAATTGGTTCATCTTGCATAGCAGCATTCTGGGATGCATAGGTTTGCATGTCATTCTGACTCTAGGCCCAAAGTAAAGTGATGGCTTCCAAAAATTCCTATGAACTACAGAAGCATAACTTAAGTCCAAATAATTTTTGAGGAGGCTACAAAAAGATAATTTATTTGAATTGGGACTATATGATATTCTGCTAACAGCATCTCACCAGCTGTACTTGTGTGTAGATTTGAGCTTTTATTGTGCAAGTTGGGCTATGCAAGCACAGTAAAAATCAAATATAAAAATAAGTTAACACTTCTAGTCAAGCCTGTTAAAATTAGTTAACCAAATTATATTAAATCATCCATTTGTTACATTATCCTGACAATAATAGTGGTAAACCAAATTTATTGGCTGTGTTTCATAGAGTTTGCTGTCTATAATTTTAGTTTTTAATTTCCAGGCTCAAACTTATTTGTACTGTGCTATTTTATTTACACAAATACTTTTTCTATACCTTTACATATTTAATAATCAAGTTATTAGTTTTGAGATGATTTCTAAACAGCCAGAATGATGTGGTAATTATACTTGCAATCTGGATATTCATTTTCATATTTATTTTATGGTAAACAACTTGAAACTGTAAGTCTTCTTTTGTTACCTCTTCACTTAGACAGGTAACAAGTTGCGATGTGGGTGTGGACCCTCACAGAGGACAAGCAGGGAGCAGTAGAGTCAAACATGGAAGGCTTCTTTATTATCTGACTCCAATAACTTATATGCACTTTTTACAGAGAGACCAGGATTGGCCCAAGGAGGTTACAACTTCCTGATTCCATTGGTCACTGTGACCATCAGTCAAATTCTCTCACATAGAGAAACAAAACACATAGATAAATTCTATAAATACATATTGTTTACATGAAGCAGTGTGAGAATCAGGCTGCAAAGATTCAAACACTTGAAAGCAAGAAAATCAAGGGCAACACTCTTTAGTTTCTTTTGGCCCTGCCAAAAAGAGGGGAGAAATATGACCTTCTTGTCTGGGCTGTATACATTGCCTTGAAGCATGAAGGTCCAGATTCACAAAAGAAGGCTTGTCAGTGAAATATGTGTCATTCCATTCTTCCCCTTTAATTGCTCTGTTCAAGAAGTCATAAAATCTACACATCCCATGTAACATATGGGGAGAGTCAGATCCCTAGATTGCAGTCTGTTAAAACAGTTGTTAATACATGGAAATACATGAAGTACAGCTCGTAAGCAAGTTACTCAAGGTTTATCTTATTCCCCTACTCCAGAGAGGCTACACAACACCTATATTCACAGGCCAAAGCTTCTCATGCCATTCATTCTGAAACAGAATGGAAACAAGAATGGCTGGAAACACAAGTGTTATACTTTTTGCATCAAGAACATGGCAGGAGCCATGGTAGTGGTTTAGGTGCTAGGAAGTGAAAAATGTGGCTTCTAGACTTCATCCTAAAGCCTTTCAAAACACATTTCTTGCCTCCTAGAAAGGTGCCTAGCATTATCTGGGGCCTACATGGATGAAAGGTACCTTCCGTCTCTTCTGTGGAAGTTAAAAAAGAGAGGCAATCCAGTTTTCAGGGAATCATAAAGGCTGAGAATATAGGGAGATCTGTTTCCCTGGAGAGGAGATTTTTCTATAAGACATGAGCACCCTAGGTTTCTGTCCTGGCCATAGGGACTGCTTACTCATCCTGCATTAAAGATTCATACAGCAAGGTAGGAAAAAATGTTTGCATAAAAAAATAGATAAAAGCCAACCAAATTCAAAGAAGTCTATACCCTCACAGGCACCTAAGTGCTTGGTTGAAACTTTATGGGTAACTCAGGAGGACTTGGAAATTTCCTCTGGTTGCACTTAAGGCACTTACATATTTTACTTTTGCGTTCAAGACCTAATGGACGTAATTGAGCAATTTATGCAAACACTTACATAAATAGCCTGTAGAACAGGGTTTATATAACAGAGATTAATGTCACATCCCAAATGATTCTCCTTTAAATGGAGAAAAAATTCTTTCAAGAGAGAAAAAAAGAAAGGTTGGGCTTTATATCAAGCTTCTTCTATCAAACCTCAAATGTTTTTAATATAGTTTACAACAGATTTCACTGGAAAGAAAAATATCCTGGAGCTCAGCAAGTTATTGTTCCCATGTGCTGAAAGACAAGATGGAAGGGAAGACTACCAGCCTGATCGAACAGAGAGTTTTGGCATGAACTCAGAGGAAAACACATTGATCGCCTTTGGAAGAAGCGGCAAGCAATTTGGGAGGGAGTACTGCAAGGAAAAAAAGGAGGTTGAAGGAGAATCTTCATCCTCTATTGGATTCAGAGGCAATCACAGTGACAAAGAATGAGGAAAAGGCCAGTATGCTTAATGCCTTCTTTTCTCAGTCTTTAAGGGAAAGGTACATTATCCTCAGGGTACTAAGCCCACTGAGCTGGAAAATAAGGATGGGGAGCAGAAGTAAATCCCCACAAACCAAGAGGAAATGGTCAGTGACTTGCTACACCTTTAAGACATATACTAGTCTAAAAGGCTGAAGAAGATCCACCCAACAGTACTGAGGGAGCTGGTGAAAATGTTCAACAAGACACTTTTTGTCATTTATCAGCAGTCCTGGATGACTGGGACATCCCAGTTGACTGGATTTTGGCAAATGTGACCTCTATGTACAAGAGAGATTGTGAGAAGGATCCAGGGAACTATAGGCCTGTAAAACTGACCTCAGTACCAGGAAAGGTCATGGAGCAGATTACAATCAGGCCCTTGCATAGCAAAAGCCTGAGGACAGCCTGAGGATCAGGCCCAGCCAGCAGGGGTTTATGAAAACCACGTTCTGCTTGATCAACCTGATCTCCTGTGACAAGGTGACCTGCTACTGGAACAGGAGAAAGCTGTGGATTTCTACCTGGGCTGAACTAAAACAAAGCCTTTGACTCTACCCCAAACATTCTCCTGGAGACATTGTCTTCCCATGGCTTGGACTGGTGTGTTCCTACTTGGGTAGAAAGCTTTCTGTGGTGCAGGGCCTGGACAGTGTTGGTGAATGGAGATCCTGGTGAATGGAGCTACATCCAACTGGTGGCCAGTCAACAGTGGGGTTCCCCAGGGCTCAGTGCTGGGCCCAGTTCTACCTAGATCTTTATCAACAACTTGGATGATGGGTTGACTGAGCTTCCTCTCAGTCAATTTGTAGACAACACCAAGTCAGATGGGCGAGTTGATCTGCTGGAGAGAGGAAGGCTCTGCAGAGGGATCTGGACAGACTGGATTGATGAGCTGAGGCCAACAGTATGAGGCTCTTAAGGTGAAGTGCTGAGTCCTGCCTTTGGGCCACAACAACATCATTCACTGCTGCAGACTTAGGGCACTCAGACTGGAAAGCTGTCCGATAGGAAAGGGCCTTGGGGTGCTGGTCAACAGTAACTGAATATGAGTCAGCCCATGCCCAGGTGGCCAAGAAGGCCAATGGCATCCTGGTACGTATCAGCAATAGTGTGGCCAGCAGGACTATGGAAGGGATTGTCCCTCTGTACTGGTGAGACCGCACCTCAAATCCCGTTTGTATTCCGAGCTCCTCATGACAAGAGAAGCATTGAGGTGCTGGAGCGTGTCCAGAGAAGGGCAATGGAGCTGCGGAAGGGTCTGGAGAATAGGCCTGATGAGGCTTGCCTGAGGGAGCTGGGGTTATTTAGCCTGGAGATAAGGGTGCTCAAGTTACACCAAGTGAAGTTTAGATTAGGTATTAGGAGGAATTTCTTTGCTGAAAGGATGATCAGGCTGACCATCCAAAGGATTGGAACAAGCTGCCCAGTAAGTAGTGGAATCACCATCCTTGGTGGTAATTCATGTGGATTTGGAAGGCATAGTTTAGTAGTGAACATTATGGTGCTAGGTAAACAGTTGATCTTAAGAGTATTTTCCAAGTCTATTCTAGACTTCTATGATTCAGAACCCCATTTTCTTGTAGGTCAAGAAAAAGTCAAGTAGTAGAAGAAAATTAGCTTGGCTGGACAGGAATTCCTTTTGGGACCCAACAGGAAATTTTATGATCTATGGAAGAATTTAGATGTTGTAGAAACATTACAGAGAATGTGGTTCATATATTCAGGTAGAAGGCAAAAAAAGGCCAAAGCTCAGCTGGAGTTGAAACAGGCCATTGTTTGGTCAGACAAGAAGAAAGGCTCTTTTAGATGTGTTAGTAGCAAGAGGGAGTCCAAGAAAGTAATTTCACCATTTGACCACTATGTGCTGAAGTTCATTAAGGAATGTGAAAGAGCAGAAATATCCAATGAGACTTTTCGCCTTATACTGAAAGACCTTGGGCTGTATATTCCTTCGAGTTCAGCTGTGGCATGGTCTTACCCTGAGTCCTGTGTGCAGTGCTGGGCCCCACAGGTTGAGAAGGGTGGGAAGGTCCTTGAATGGTCCAGAGGAGGAGAGCAGAGCTGGTGGAAGAGCTGGAAGACACATCCTGTGAGGAGCGGCTGAGAGCTCTGGGTTTGTCTGTTTTGGAGAGAAGGAGGCTCAAGGGTGAGATCTCATTGCTCTGTACAGCTTCCTTAGGGGGACACCTGGAGAGGGAGATCCTGAGAGGGATCTCCTCTCCCTGGGATTCAACAGCGGAATGACTGGTAATTGTGCAAAGTTGTGACATGGAAGGGTTAGTCTGGACATTAGGAACTGTTTCTTTACCAAGAGGGTGATCAAACAATGGAACAGGTTTCCTGGAGAGGTGGTTGATTCTTAAAGCCTGTCAGTGTTCCGGAGACATTTGGACAATACTTTTAATATTGTTCTTTAATTTTTGTTCAGCCCGGGAGCAGTCAGGCAGTTGGACTAGATGGTCCTTTCCAAATGAACTCTTCTGTTCCATTCAGAGAACACTTCTCATTTAGTGTGTGATAGATGTAAAATACAAACATCAGAGAAGTAACCAAATTAGTCTTCTAAAAATATTTACATTTCAAAAGCATCAATATTTTTAAAGCTTGATTGACTGCATATGCAAATACAAAAGAGAAAAGGAATTGGGTGAGTGTCAGCTGTCCTGAGCATGTTTTCCATTTCTGTCCATCCATTTCATAATGCCTGTATCCTGTGTTTGGCATCACATTGGGAAGCCACAGCATTCCAGGGCTATTGCATCAGTATATGAGACTGGCTCCAAAATGGAAGAAAAACCTGCATAAAACTCCAGGTAGTTAAAAATATTTAAAGGCCTGGGGGGAGAATTACACTAATCTGATTTTCTAAACAAAATTTTCTGTTCAATAAGCTGTTCAACATCCCTGTAACTTGTGTTTAATCACAAAATATTTCAGAAAAGTGGTAATTTGATATCAGAATTTCAGGTGATAAAAATGTACTATGTCTGAACAAGTTGCTCAAATGGTGAATTACTAATAAAACAAAAATAATTGCATTTTTAAAATCACAATTGAACTTAAAGATTTGCTCACTATTAATTTCCCCACTTTTTTATTCAATAATTAGGATTCTGTGGCTAGTCCTGATAAAATGCAGGGGCATTTACTGTAAGAAAACTTGTATGTATGTAGACATGCTGATGATAATGAAGACTCTTCTCAAATTTTATATAAATGTAGCACACGGAGTGTCTTAACTGTCTTTCAAGAGACAAATTTTATATTCTGAAAGTTTTCTATGGCTTTTTCTAAATTTTTTTCTGAGGTCTTAATGTCTCTTTTTCAAGCAGAGTTGCCAGTATTATTCTCTATGGTGAAGACCCCATACCATGGCTGTAGTCTGAATGGTAATTGTGTATATATCTAGGAAGACTCTTTTGTAGATGTATGGACTGAATAGCTCATGTTTATTTGATTATTTGTGGTAAGCCATTCCAGGGTTATGCACTATAAGATACAATCTCTCATCTAGTAATCACAGTCTACATTTTTTCCTTTGTACCTTGTGTGACCTTGCATTTGGCAATCTTCAGCCTCATGTTGATCAAATGAGCCAACTTCACTATATGAATCAGATCAGCCTGGTTTATAACTGACCTATGACCATTGTAACTTCTCTCTCCACCAGTTTCTGTATTATCTGCACATTTTACAAGCAATGCTTCCATATTTTATTCCAGTTCATTTACAAAGGTATTGAAGATCAATGGGGTGAGGACAGATTCCTGAATATTTGAGCTAGAAGCAACCTCAACAAGAAGATGAGTCTTCATTTATGGGTTACATTTTGTGGTCTATTGGTTAGCCAAATTTTAATTATTTAATACAGGGATTATTGTATTTTGTGATTGCATTGATTTCCTGAGTGCTTTTTTTTCCCTCCCCCATTTCATTGAGGAGCCAATTCAAACATCGCACATAAGTCTATTCCTCAGCACATTACCAGTATTGACTGAGTGTTAGGTTTTTAACAACATTATTTTAAAAAAAGTATCATATTGGATAATTGGAAAGGTAGTAGGAAAACCTACAACCTACACCATATTTCTCATATATACTTAAATATCTGCTTGTAGACATTTTTTATTCGTTTTCTTCCAGCTCATTGGTGGTTGCTTTTTTTGTTTTTTATCCAGTGACCACTGAAACAAAAAACATAGCTGACAAGCCTCTTTCTGAAACACTGCAGCCATTCTTATTAATTATGCAAAAGTTCCTATCTCTACTCTTTGCATTCGATATCAATACACCCACATATTTACTCTGAATCAATATCAATGATAAACAAATAAAGCCCTGAATTATTAAGCTGGTGGAGAACAAGTGGAAAGAAAAGGCAGAATATTTTCTATATTTTCGAAAAACCTATCTTTTGACTTTTAATGTGTAGGTTTTATAGAACACAAAATAATTACTGTTACTGCAAGCTGCTAAGAGAGTCATGTTCTTTGGTAGCAAACAACATACCTAACATCTTTGGTAATCTTGTACAGCTTTTGCTCCATCAGTTTTCTCTAACTACAAATTCTAAATGTTTTCCACTACACTATGTTTTCTATAAAAATGAATAGCAATGTACATGAGATCCTGTCCAATTCCATAACTCAGAGATATTGTTAGAATGCTTAGCTTTTTAAATGTTATAACAGTCTAAAATTTTAAACTTAGGTTTTGAAGTTTTTAAATAAACATTATTAAGAAACTTAAAACTCGAATATATACCAAAATAATTTTTGTATGATACATCAATCTGCTTTTTTTTTTTTTCTGAATGTGGAAAAAAAAATACTGAAAATTTGCTCCTTCTAAGCCTCATGAGTATTTTTCTCTGGCATTTCTCTTGTATTATGTTTCTTCCACTCTTGCATTTCACTGGGTTTTGGTAGATTTTTAAAAAGGGCTTAATATCTTCTCTATTACTGGTCATACATTGCCAGTAGATGCATTGGTTTTCTATGTCAATTGTTTGCTTTTGCCATCTCTCTGGCTTGTCCCCAGTATTTTTGAGATTCCACTGAATATCTGCAGAAGGAATTTAAAGAACTCATTCAGAGTATATGAAGTTAAGTAGATACACATATTTTTACAAGAATAGGGCCTTAACTTTGATTGTCTTTTTGTGCAGTCAGCTAAGAATGTTAACAAGTGTTGAAAATAAGGTATTTCCATAAACAACAGCCACATAATTCTACTTTGGCTCTCTTCATTGCTGTCTCAAAATGCAATATTTTTACATATTTACATAAAGTGGAAGATAAACAAGTAGATGTTTTTATTTTTATTATGACCAGATAATAGGAACATAGCTATTGTTTTCTATCACTGTCTAGAACAAACTATTTAATTAAGTATTTCAAGCAGATTATAGACAGATAGAAACTCTTTCATGTGAATACAAAAATTGAAGCAACTTAACATATTTGCTTTATTTAAAAAATATTAATTATTTTAGGCATAATGGCCTGAGAATATACATGCTAATTTTTGTGTACAAACAGGAAGAAAGAAGACTTGGAAATACGTTATATATCTATGTTGAAATACTTACAAAAAGTACTGCAGTACTGGCTTGGAGGGTTTGAAGGAGTGGATTTTTATTTTTCTTTCTAGTGCTGGTTCTTATCACATTCATTACATGTGAGATAACTCTATATATGCAGAAATCCCCTTTTTCATTTTTGCTTATGAACAGTGAGTTATGATTTATGAAGGGCAATTTAATGCTTTTACTAAAAAGTAGATAAATAACTAATTTGGATCCATGGAAAAACACAGAATTACTCCTTGTAAGACCTTTGCACTTACAGTAATGTCATAATATGAAGTCACTGCATTAAATTTACATTAGAGAAATTGAATATAACTCTGCTGATGTCTGTGTAACAGCTCTGAATTGCATCAGTTCTGAACTATGTTTTCTAATGTACCTAAGTGCATTTTATTTGGTGAATGAGTTATTCATCAAAGAGTTGGCTTGGGATTTTTCAGAAATCTAGTGAAAATTTCTGAATAAAAATGTCAAAATGTTTAATTTAAGGTAAGAAGATTTCTTTTAAAATTTAAGCTTATAAGAAAGGTAGGCACAAGTTTTACCTTGGTCCTTGGATGACCTATTCCCCTGTTGGCCTATTAAGTGAGTGGCAAGGACAGTTTTTTGGAAATCAGAAAATGTTTGAAACCTATCAGCCTGTAGCAGGGAATGACTTTAGATCAAAGTCTTCGCTGTCTCAGGAGGCTATTGCATACCTGAGTACTTGATATTTGATGCAGGTTTATTGCAAAATTTTCATTGCAGGTGTTCCAGTTTAGGGGGAAGAAAAAGAACTTTAAACTTAGTCAATTGAGGACCTGGAACTGAAGAAAGAGTGATGCAGCTTCCAGGTGGATGTTGATAGTGTTGAGATTTACCTTATTCTGTGATGGGATTCTCTCAGCCTGTCCTTTTGAGGCTGTATCATGACCTACTGATGCCTACAGCTAAGTCACAAAACTATTTCCAATGTTTCTCTCTGTTGTTGTAACAAACAATCTCTCAAATGGAGGTCTGATAAACACAGGGGAATGATGTTACTGAAGTGTTCAACAAACATTTTTCAAGTTGCTGCAAAATAGAGTAGCATTGAAAATTCAGTTATGATTTTTCTACTCCCTCTCGCCTCGGTGGAAAAAGTGTGTTGTGAACACAGCAGCTTCTAAAGTGTCCACCTCTCTTTACAACAAATTATCAAATTTCAAATATAAGCAAACACAAATTTGAATAAAGATCAGAAATGACTCCTCAATTTTATATTAGTAAATACACTTTAATCAGTTTAGGTATATATACACCCAGTATTAGAGAATCAGAAATACAAAGTGAAAACACTTATTTCACACTTTATCTCCAAAGTCTTCTTTTTTTCCACTCAGATTACCAAAACCCAACGAAAGTTCAATTCTCAGGTGTGTCCAGGGGCCAAATTAGAGTCCATACTTTACTTATTACTTGTGTATCTTATTATCCAGCTATTTTATGACAGGTTAAAATAGTCAATATTCTCTATGTAGAGATCTCAGCTGCCAGATTACAATGGCTTTAACTTCTAGACACAATATATGATCTTCACAAACCAACATAAACAAAGAATTAGACCGCTATTCTACCAGCTACTTTAGAATTGCTCAAAGCAAGGAAAGGTGGAAAAAGAGATATTGTCCACATTTGTACTAAATAAATAACTGAAGGCTTTGAAAGGTGTTATACACTGGGAGTACTGGCTGCCAGAGTTTTGCAAGTTTTTGTCTCTTCTATTCTGAAAGAAAGTCACCTATTCAGTATTTTTGTCACAGGCTCATGGCAACTAGAGTTGGCAAGTGCATGCTTTGGTGAGCAACTTGCCACTTTGCCTGCTAATTACTTTAATAATATACTAGTGTTTTAAATATTTTAGATTGTTCCTAATTCAGAAAGTGGGTACAATTAAATTATTAATGAACCATTATAGGTGAAAAAACCAAGAGATATTGAAACAACATTCCATTGCCCAAACAGTAAGTTTTCTTATTGAAAAGGATATTTTTAGGTTTGAATGTTAACACCACCTCATCACTTTTTTTTTCTTTCAAATACTTTAGTATACTCAAACCAACAGGAAGAAGATAACTGAAGTCATTACAAAAGATTAGAGGAGAGGAGCCTAGAAAGCATATTGGAAATATGTTGGAAAATTCCAAGAAATCATATCTGCTCCTTTTGAAATTACATTAATTATGAAAAGATGATAGTGAATCTAGAATAAAATAATTGTCTTTGGAGAGTGAATAAGGAATAACCTATTATTATCTGATATTCCTTTTGAATTTGGCTGGGAATACTTCATGTCAGAAATGGCAGAATTAGGTTCTGGAGATCAGAAGTGCAATGCATGTTTATGATATTACAGTAGAAAAACTCTTTCTGAAAGATGAACAGTATGCCAGTGACACAATAGCCAAAGATAATTTAAAATTATTTAGTGATTGAGATACTGGTTCTAGATTAAAAAATTAAATCAATTTGAAATTGCAATGCAATTTTCACCAGAACCCAAGCTAGACCAGGCTATTGAATACTGGCAGGCTTTCAGAAAACCTTCCCATTTCCTTATATTATCTGTCTGTAGATAATTTTATTAAATGGTATGTCAGATGATCTTCTTTATCTTAAGTTTCCATTGATTAAAGAAGTAAGAACTACTGTGTATCCTCCAGAAGCCTTGGTTATGAAAATTTAAGTATGAAAATTATAGGAGTTCTACTTCACTGATACAAAGATGAATTTCTGCCTTTACAGCTATTAAAATATATATATTAATAATGTAGCATTGTGAATACCTTATTAAAAGAATTAGCCTTTGGGAGAGAAGATGATTCTAGTCCCTGAGTCTTAATACCTCAAAATGCAAAAGTAAGTTAAAGAGGCCTGGTTAAAGTGATGTGTAAAACTGTAATATTCCTACTTCTACTTGCTCAATCAGTGTGGAAAGAAATTCTCATTTTTATTTTGAAAATCTTATATTATGACTACACTTGTGCAGAAGAAGGAGTTTCATGGTACTTTGCAATATAGTTGTGTTTCTGTATGTAAGAGTATAATTATGGCTATGACAGCACACAATGCTTCAGTGAGTATCTTAATAATTTTAATTACAGAAAATTTTTCATGAAACTTGAAAAAAAATGTATGCTACTGAATAGGAAACATTTAATATTAAAAATAACATCAAAATACGTCTGACACTGATTTTGAGGGAACCTGTCATAGACTCAAACTTTAGCAGCTGTTGACATACCAAAGTATGTATTGGTTTCTTCACAGCAAGAGGTAATTCATTATCTCTGTTAAATTATCTTAGTA
Organism: Sterrhoptilus dennistouni; assembly: GCA_013397095.1. NCBI lineage: Eukaryota > Metazoa > Chordata > Aves > Passeriformes > Zosteropidae > Sterrhoptilus > Sterrhoptilus dennistouni. The sequence continues at coordinate 27,080 of VWZU01001468.1, forward strand.
ATTTTGGACTCATTGGAACAATGACAGTTTCAAATAACCAGGAATCTATCCTGAACTTCCAAGCTACAAGCCAGAATTATTGTCAAGAATTAGCAGACAAAGATGGGATGAGGGAAAGAAGAATTCAATCTTTTGGCAAAAGTAATCCCTGTGGTCTCTTTGGAAAACTTCAGTGTTGGAGGTCACACTTGGAGCACACACACCAGAAACACTCTTGGTTTTTATGTGCTCATTCATGAGTAACTATTTTTTTCTATGATGGTGGGTGCCTGTTAAAGCACAAATATCCATAAAGAATGAGATGAGGACAGGATTGTTACATCTGGGAGATACCCAAATTAACTGGACTGGTTTCAGTGAATTTACCCCGGATTTGTAAGTGTGTAATTAAGGACAGAACTTGATTCTTTGTGTTTCATAATAGTCAATGGATCTACATTCCTATTTTTAGTCTAGAAGTGAAAAAAACTTTTCAAAACAATATCAAAACAGTGCATAGCAGCTAACATCAAACCACCTGAACAAACTGTTGGAGACATGGCTTACCCTCAAAGATCTTTCCCAAGTTTCACAGGAGAAATATTACTTCTCCTTTATAGTTCATACATAAGACATAGGGCCCTGTAAAACTGGAGCATAAGAGATCAAATCAGGCTTACCCAGGAGTCAGATAACATTTTAAATGGGAAGGTGCACATATAAGGACATACGCAAAATCTTGACAAGGCAGTTCTTTCAAGAATATAGTAATATTTTAGTTAAAGTACAACATTAGAAATCTCAGATATGGTTTCCACAGCAACTCTGTGGAAACAATTTAATAGCGTTATTAAAGATTGAGGGATGTAGGCCATTGCTAAATGAAATATAACCCTGTTTGACTGAAAACTTTATTCAAAAATGCCTAATAATTAATACCAAAAGTCAATTTCTGGAGTCAACATCTTGTCCATATTTATTCCCATTCCCTGAAGAATGAAGAATCTTTCTTATGTTACGTCTCTTTGCATCTACTTCTGGAATGTTCCTCAAATATTTTACAGTGAAAACTAAAAAAAGAAAAAGAAAAGTTCCTTCCTTGAGAATATTATTGTATTACTTTAGATCCAGATTCTGGGGCTAGTGCTGAAGGCTTTCTTTACAGAAAGGAGCAACTCTTTTTTCTATCCGGTTGCCAGGATAGAAGATTTAGAAGATGATGACTCCTAACAATTCTTAACCTTTCTAATCTGACTACCTTCTTCCTGAAGAGACACCAGAGAAGCCTGCAATCTCCAAAGAGTAACAGGATAGCTCACATATGGCCCTCAAAGAGAAGAAATTGCAGGAGATGGAAGACAAGCTCTCAAAGTTGAAAAGCCTTATCCCTGCTTTGCAATTCATTTTCTGAAGTTCTTAAGCAGTAATGATGCCAGGCATGAAGAGAAAAGAGGGGGATGTTTTATCCCTTTCTAACTGAGATTTTTTGAGCGGAAATTAGCCAGGGAGACTACTAAGTGATAAAACTATCACTTTTAATCCTTATACAGCCCCCATTTTACCATTATCTCACCTCAGGGAAGAACAGATCTCTGGCTTATTTCCAGGAAGACCTCCACTCTTGAGATATGAATAAATTTCAACTGGCAAGGAGTCTGGTCCAGACCACAAAACTGCAGCCAAGCTCCTTGTTCACTGAGTTCTAAATTCAGTACTTGGCAAGGGGTATTGGAATGAAAACCTGCAGAGCAAAATGTTTTACAAAGTTACACTGACCCACACTGCTGAGGTCCAGCCACTGGTCTATGGTCCAGTGCTCAGGACGGGAAGTGGGACTGCAGCCTGAAGCCAAACTCGAACTGGCAACCAGAAGGACATGGATATAGGAAAATAATGCCTTTTTCAACTCTAAGAGAAGAAAAAATATTGAACCTTTAAAATAACTTCTTTAAGTTAAAGGTGTTAAATACCTCCAATACCACAAAGAAGGAAAGTGAAAAAAAAAAAAAATAGGGTGTGCTCCAGATTAATTTCCTTCAGAAAGTGTATCAGGAAAAAATACAAATTCTTTATGGAACAGAAAAAGGAATTTATTAACAAAGGAATTTTTTTCTTTCAAAAGCATGAGGAACATTGAACATGAAATAAGAAACCTACAGAAGTCGAGTGGAATTAGTCTAAAAAGTATATCAAATTGGATATGCAGAAAAATGTCCCTTCATTTTGATTTTCCTGACTCTTTGTAGACCAAACCAAAATTAATATTTTAATTCAGTTTTCTGTAAAAAAATGCAGCACTGAATCAGCTTCAAACACAAATCACAAAGCTTAAGGAATAGATAGTCATAACTAAGAGAATGTATATGTGCCTGTTATCTGAAATAAATCCAAGAGTTTTGTTCACTCTGAAGTATCTAGCTGCCTCTCCACAGGTGTATAAGCTGATGATCCAGCTCTCTAGCACTCTCTTATAGTTAGTGTTCATTCATGAAGGAAAATCTAATTTTAAGAGGTTTCTTTTATACCCTAAACACTTGGTAGACTATTCAAATTCAAATTTGCCAGTACACAGAGGCTTTCTTAATGATGCCAAATCAAAAGGCAATTTAGACACTTCTTGATTCCTAAGAGTGGCTGCCCCCACCTCTCTCAAAATGCTAACAGCAGGCAGCTGTCATCACCTGTGTATGCGGCAATCAGTGCCTTCTGGCATCTACTCTTGAGCACAGTTAAATCATGACCAAATCTTAACCTAAGAAATAATTTTTTGGTCAATATGGCAGCAGGCTCAAATTCCTGAAGGTTTCCTAATATTTTTTCATCACAATGAAGTTTTACTTCATATAAATACCCTATTTAATACTCATAGTTAAAATGGTAACAAAACTGATATGTAACACACTTAAGATGATCTGTTCCATAATCTTCCCTGGCACCAAGACCAGGCTGATAGGCCTGTAGTTTCCTGGTTCCTCCTTTCCAAACTTCTTGTTTGTGGGTATCACATTGTCCAGCCTCCACTCATCTGGGACTTTTCCAGTTAACCAGGACTGATGATAAACGATGGAGAGTGGCTTGGTGAGCCTTCCTGACAGCTGTGTCACCACCCTTGGGTGTATCTTATCCAGCCCGATGGAGTTATGATTGTCAAAATTGCAAGTCACCATCTACTTCCTCCTGGATTCTGCTCCCTGTCCAGGTCACCCAGGTCAAAGAGCTGAGAATAACCTGTCTTTTTGTTAAAGACTGAGACAAAGACATTAAGTACCTCACCCTCTTCCTCATCCTTGGTGACAATATTCCACACAATGTCCAATAGAGACTGGAGATTTTCCTTGGCCCTTCTTTTGTTGTTAATATGCTTATAAAAACACCTTTTGTTTTTGCTATATTTTAAAAAAAATATTATTTTTTACAGTGATTGCCACATAGAGTTGAAATTCTGCCTTTCCAGTTTTGTCTCTATATGATCTACTGACATTGCTATACTCTTCTTGATAAGACTACCCCTTCTTCCAAAGGTCGTAAATTTTCTTTTTTACCCTGAGTTGCAACAAAAGCTTCCTATTCAGCCAGATGGCTCTTCTTCTGCGCTGGCTTGTTTGTAAGCACATAAGGGCCAGCCCGCTCCTGCACCTTAAGGGTTTCCTTTTAAAGTGTGTCCAGTCTTCTTGGTCCCCTTTGGTTTTGAGGACTGTTTTCCAAGGGACTCTCTGAACCACTCACTTTAGCAGGTCAAAGTCTGCCCTCCAAAAGTCCTAAGGCAGGGAGTTTTTTGACCCCCTTCTTTATTTCACCAATAACTGAAAACTCATGCTCACTGTGTTCAAGACTGCCTCTGACCACCACATCTCCCAAAAGCTTTTCTCTGTTCACAAACAGCAGATCTACGTGGGAACAGCCCTGGTAGGCTCAATTAGCAACTGTGCCAGGAAGTGTCCATCCACATGCTCTGAAAGCTCTGGGGAAACACATGCATATCACCAACTTGGCTCCTTTGTCAAGGAACTGCTTTCTTAGAAACCTTAGTGAAAAGCAAAGCCTTTTTTAAGGATATGAACTTATTGAGTTGAAAGTATGTGGCAGACTCCTTCAATGAAATGGAATAAAGGGAAAATTTGCATATATAGCAACACCATCACCAGCACCAAATTTTCCTGCACTTCCCAGGGATGAAACTGAGAGTAGGTTCGTATTTCTTTTTATAGTGAACTATCACAAAGGATCCTTTCAACAACTACAGAAAAAGAAGTACTTAGGTTTTCCCTTGTCACCATTCACAAAAATGCCGGATATAATTTTCGTGATGCTTATATATCCCCAACATATATCACAGAAACAGCTGTGCTGAGGAATGTCAATGACATCACAGATATGACATTAAAAGCAATTTTTGGTAGATGACTGCAACTAAAAGAATTTCTTTGCTCCCTTTGTATCTATGCTGGAAAAGATCTCTGAGGTCGTTGAACCCAACCATGTCAACTAGACCATAGCCCTAAGTGCCTTGTCCAGTTGTTTTTTTGCACACTTCCAGCAACTTGGATTCCACCACCCTCCTGGGCAGTCCATTCCAATGTTTAGCAACCCTTCCCAAGAAGAAATTACTCCTGATGCCCAGCCTGAATCTCCCCTGACTCAACTAGAGTCTGTGTCCACTTTTCCTGTCACTAGTAGCCTGAATGTAGTAGTTTTGAAATGTGGAAATGGATTCTCTGTATGTGTCTTCATTTGAAACAAAAATATCCGAAAGAGAAAGTATGGAACCCTGCTAGCTTATCCTTGTCTTATCTTTATTTTAGGTACTTATAACTACTAAGAAATTGCCTTAATTTTGAAGAATTCCATTTGCAATAGATTCTCAGCTCATTCAAGTTGGTGTGCAAATCTTCAACCAAGAGTAAAATATCAAAACTGCATCTCAGTATTAGAAAACCAGGCTCTTTTGTATTTCTAATTCCTTTCAAGAACTTCTAAAAGGATTGGACAAAGAAAGACTTTGGAGAAGAATATGGGGGACTGAAAATTAATAATAAAAATAAGGTAATAGAAAAAAAAGTTAAATGAAAAATAATTTTTCCAAAAGAGATTTTATGGCTTTTGGCACTGCTAATAATTTGTGTGGAAAGATAATACTTTCATGTGTGTTTAATCCTATGCCAAGGCAGCTGCTAGTGCAGTAGCTATCTGAAACAAATTAGAGGGCAGTTAAAATGAGATTTTCCACAATCAAGAACAAAGCAGGACCAGTTAGTATGAGGACAGCTTGTTCTTGTTGCTAATGTGTTTAAAATCTTGCTGCACATAATTTAAAACAGCTCTTGAGTGTGGATGCTGGCTCTGGTTTCCGAGGTCTAGTGCTAAATCAAAACCAAATGGAGAGAGTTGAATTAGAAAATGACAAATTATACATTGACATCTCCTGCTCTGGCTAAAGAGAATGGCTTTTTTTTTTCTTTTTTTTTTTTTTTAATCTTTGATATTGATTTAAAAGTTAATTTCCCTCAATATTAAAATATTTAATGGATGACAGCTGGTTGAAATCTAAAGCTTACAGCCAGCTATCTGCTGAAGGAAAGCTTTCAATAACTATGGTGGCAGATATAACACGCTTACAAATTATTTAAAGATGTATTACCTTTACTATTAAAAAAATAGATGTTAAGAAGATTCAGTGCCTTTTAAATGCCTGACCTGATTTCAAAAGCTTTATTCAATGTAACTTTTCATTTCACCACAAGGTGAAATACCTTGGCTGATCTCCTAGGAATCCAAAAAGTGGTTAGGTATCAAACAAAAACTGTCATTTGAAAATTAAATATTATTTTGAAATTTACACCTAGAGAAAATAATACAAACAATTATGTTTTTCTCGCTTTTTTTTCTTGATATCTCAAAGGTACCATGTGGTAAGTGATATGTGTTCTTAGAGAGATGAGAAATCTAAATTTTTAAAGGTCAAAGGAAAAATACTGATTTCAGCTAGACCTGGATCTCTTTGAATTGCAATGGAAATAACAGCTAGATAATGTAGAGATAAATAAAAGTCATTGCCATTAAAATAATTACAATACTCTTTCTGAAAACAAAATATGTTGAAAAACTTTGTGAATATTTAATCTCAGTAAGAAAGTAGTATTTGAATGATAGTTGTTTTTCAGTGGTACTTCTGTGATACCTGTGTACTTCATAGATTTGTTGGGCAAATATTAGTTTTGAACACTATCTTTCCTTGTGCTTTCTGAAAAAAACCAAAACTGCTAATACAAGCCTCATTTTTATGAAAAGATAATTGACCTTTTCCAAGACCATCTGTGATTTGATTGGAATTTTAGAGAAATACATAGAAAGTATAGAAAGGGATTTTTTAAAGTTTATAAAAACCCAAGTAAGATATGCTTTGTCATCAAGAAATCAACTAAAAATAGGAGAGACAAATGCTAATACACAGACCTAACTATTCCCCAAATAGGCATTGGGGTCATTCTGGTTTTATAAACACGAGACAATGTAATTGTCAGTCTGTCCTCAGATGCATGAATGAAACACTGATCCATTTATCTTCACTACCTGGAGTCAAATATGGTCCTCCAGCTGCATTGTGTAGCAAACCTAAGATTGCAACAAAACCAGAAGGCAACTGCTGCCTGATCTGACCTAATTCTGCAGTATTTCTATTTCCTTGAATCAAAACTGAGCATCCAGGCATGACAGAATATGGAATCAAAAAAGTGAGCCCTGAAGAAAGAGGAAGAGGGTGAGTGAGTAAAAAGAGACAAAAGAATAATGACTAACCAAATAAAAAGGTATAGATGAGAAAACAAAAGGTACGGACAGACACTTCATAGGATTAAAAAAAGAAGATCTGGAAAAAAGCTTGTGAGGCTAAAAACTAAACCACGATATATAAATTGAAGCTGTTGTGAGTACAGACGTTAAAATGAAATACTGAATTCCAAATCCAAGGGGGTTTACCAAACTTTTTACAAGTCAAATCTAAATTTCAAGTCAAAGACAGATTGAAAATCTTTGGCTATGGGAAGATATGTAAAGAAGATATGATAGATCACATACTAGATTACTCAAAGAAGCACTAGAGTTATTTATAACAACTGAGTGTTCATCAATTTTAAAATTGGCAAGAGAATTTAAGCTCATGAACCCATAAGAGAGAACTTTCAATATAAACGTAACAATTTCTATTTTATCGCCTTCGTCTCTATTTGCAAGCTTACCTTTGAGAATACACTTTTGACATGGTATCTTTGTATATTCAAATCTTCATTTCTGGTGATAAGTTTTGCACATGTTAAAAGGACAGACATAGTTTTGCACATATTTAAAGGACAGACATTTCTGCACATTTAAAAGTATGCCCTCTAAGGAGTTAATTTGTCAAGCATCCTACTTTTATTTCTTTGTAGTATGGTTGTGCATCCCATTGCTAGACTGTATCATATTTTTATATTAAAGGACATATGGACACTTCCCCTGCTTCTCACCTACATCTAAAGCCTTACAGTCAAATCCTCTAATCCAATATTATGATTCCTAGATGACTATGGTCATGCACATGTAATATATCATTCCATTATCACTAAACATAGTTTGTGAAAACAAAGAAAAGAAACAGAGGAAAATAAGGGAAACAAATATCCTCTTGCAATACTCGTATAAGAGGTATAAAGCATTTGATTGTAATTTATGGCCTTTTTTGTCAGTATTTTCATTAGTTGAAAGTTGTCTATACTTCAAAAGACATTGGAGACTGAAAAAATAAACACTATATTAAAGCTTACTCCATAATATCACAGGACATGAAAAAACAGCTGTTAGGAATGTCATATTTGCATTCAGGTTAGAAAAAACCCAGTATATTCAATATAAAAATTGTTTTTAATATTGACATTCAATTCTATGGCTGTTGATATAGGACAAAGCATGCCGAGAGTAAATTCTCAACAAAATCTGGTATAATGAAGACTTGCATGAAAGCTGAACATATGAACAGGGCTGTGTTAGTTAATGGGCCTAACAAATTAATAAATTATCATGAAGCAAGTTATGCTTTAGGCAGTGATATTACAGTGGCAGGCAGTCTCTGTCTTATAACAATATAAATTTGTTCTTGCATAGTGTCCTAGGGTGACTCTGATGCCTGTATCCCCAATCGGCTGTTCTGTGTGTGCTGTGTGTTCTGTACCTTTAAGACTGGTTCTGAAAGTGAGCAGGGGAAGAAGAAGCGCACAGTTTGTTTTGAAAAACTGTTCACTCCTCTGCATCTTCTGTTTGTCCTTGGGACTGTGTGTTCATCACATGCACGGACAGCGGCCAGAGAGGTTTTTTTCCCTTTTAGTTAGTCTAGCTAGCTGGGGCAAAAAAGTTACCTGCCCTGTTTTTTTTTGTTTGTTTGTTTGTTTTGTTTTTGTTTGTTTGTTTGTTTGTTTGTTTGTTTGTTTTTTTCCTTGGGACTGTTTAGATCTGCTCTGGAGTGAAAAACCCAGAGGAGCACCAGGAGCTGCACCTGTGGCCCACTGGGGCCTGGACTTTGGCATTTTCCAGCACCGAAGGGACTGGGACTGATAGAAGACTGAGGGAGCTGAGCTAACTCACAGCAAGGATTCTCAGTTCTGCCACTTCTCTTCAGAGCAGTGAGAGGTTTTATCGTTTCATATTATTCATTTCTTATGCTTGTGGGCAGTTTGTTTGTTAAATAAATAGTTTTTTCCACTTTTCTCCAAGGAAGTTCTTTTCCCAGACCGGCTGGGGGGGAGGAGCCATTTGGGTTTGCTCTCCAGAGGAACCCCATTCAGAGGTTTCCTCCCAAATTTGCCCTAAGCCAGGACACATAGTTTTGAAGAAAATGGATCAAAGCATCAGTTGCAATAAATTGGGAGAATTACAATGAGAATTTGGATCCAGTGTACCCATGACACTACAGAAACAGCCCTCTTACTCAGAAATATTTAGAAACAGCCAAAATATTTTAAGTCTGTCCTACTAGAGATAAGACCTAGTTTACTCACTTCTAAGAAGCAGGCCTACATTATTCTAAAACAAAAAAAGGAATTGTGAGGGGTTAGTTACATTATACTGCAATACTTCCATAAATACTTAACCTAGATGTTAAGATCACAGGTATATCAGGTTATTGGAATTACTGAGAGGACTATTTCAGTTAATAGGGATTTTTCTTATGCTTGCCTTCCCTCTTCTGCTGTTGAAGTTCATTACAGCAAATAAGCTCAGCCTCAGACTCTGAAATAAGATAAATGCCATTAAACACATTATGAGGTATTTTGCCAAATATATATGTGATGCTTTTTGTTTGAAGTTGATATCATTACATAGCGGATAAAATTGTCCTATTTCAGTTTAGACTTTGTTTCCTAGATTATCCAATTAAAAATTGCTACTTAAGTAAAATAGAGATAAATTATAGACGTAGTTCTTTCATTTCCAGGTAAAGCTTGTTTTCATTTTTAACGTCAATTGCAGAGCTAGATGCAGCCGTGAACAGTTTTTATTCTACATACTATTTGCATAAATGACTCAATAGAAGAGACTAAAGATATGCAAAATCTTTTTCCTCTTGTTATTCCAACTCCAACAGCTTCATCAAGAACATCAAATTATTGCCAAAATAATGTTCGGTCTCTTGAAAATGTGGATAGATAGTCCTTTCCCAGACTAATTTAGAGCGCCTGCAACATCAGATATGCAAAAAGATTTTCCATTTCAATTACCAAAATTTACAACATTCTTGATGATATGCCTCACAAGCTGTTCACAAATCTGTTTCTGTATGGTTTTTGCTACATTGATTAATGGAGTAGGCTGAGTTCCCTCATATATAGCAAAGTATTTCTGACGTAGGAATAAATATCACCTCACTCTGGCATAGTTAGAATCACTAGAAAAAAATCCCAGAAGTAAGCTCTATTTCCAAACACTTTTTTTTGTGGCCAGACTGAGAAAGCAAAATGTAAATTCTTGAACCTATCCTTTTCAAAGATGAAGACAGTGCTTCAAGTGAAGATGCACTTCCAAAGAAACCCACAGGACTGTTCAAGTGCTGAACCTAAGCCTGGTTATGTTGCTGAATCCGGACTTGAGTATTGATGGGAGTTCTGCCCCAGAAGAATATGATTGGATGAAAAAACTCTATCATACTCATGCCTGTTAACTTCTTATTGCTTATTAACTTCCAAGCAGACGAAGGAACCTTCCTCCATTTCTGCCTACTTCTCTGTTGCTATATTGCTGCTTTTTGTGTTCCCTGTATTTGAGATGCTTCAGTTTTCTCTTTTTGCTCAAAACCACCTTTTTTATGGATTTAAAAATACTCCTCTTGAGAGTAATCTCATGGAGAGTTTGCAAAAAGCAGAGGGAAGAAAGAGACATGTAGGAGCTTAATTACCAATTTAAAGCATAATTAACTGTTGAAAAATCATAGGTTAGATGATCTCTAAAGGGACTATTTTTTAAAATTAGGAGTACAGCTGTAACTATTAAACTTCTGCTATTAAGGAAGGGCAGAGGCTTATGACAGTTTCAGAAGATGAATGGCAGGGCACTACTACAACATAGCAGATAGCACGGCTCTCAGTATTTTCAGACAAGAAAATTCAAACAAGTTCTCTTGTCTAAAACTTCTTACTACTCTTTAGGTTAAAAATGTCACCAGACCAGCTGAGGATATTCTCTTTATAGGACTATACCATGAGAGTATTCCATATTTCTTGGAAAAACCATAAGTCAAATGGATGCAGTTCCTCAGGTACCTCTAAAATGTTATGTGCTCTCTTCTAAAAATAATACAAATATAGTGAATATTTTTGTTGCCTGGACATCTCCAGAGAGATGTACATATGACTGAAAAGTGACCTACTGGAGCACTGCTAAGTATGTCATACTTAAAATACAGACACTAGAAACTGGTGTTCACTTTTTATGTTCAACATTTTTCAAGTTTAATAGTGAGAAAGAATAACTACAGTATTTCTGATGGTAGGAAATTTTTTCTCTCCTACTTCACTCCCACCCCCAGCACACCTGGAATCTATTGAGGGTGGGAGAAGAAAAAGACTCTTAAAATAACAGCTTTTTAAACTTTTGACACATCTAACAAAAAGGAAACTTAAAAATTCCATTTAATGCTACTGCCTGCTGCTTAACTAGAGTCATAAGGTCACTCTGTAACACACTTCTTTTGTGCACATCTATGTAATGGTGAAAAAGGGAAAGCTGCCAATTCTCTAACTGGGTATTAAGTTTTCTCTTCTCTTCTGCCCCAGCCATTTGCTTCCTCCCTCCCAAACCTAAACCCACAGCCCAGATTTTCAGCATCACTACTTTAAAACCTGAAAAATGTCTGCTTAGAAACATTATTAACCCTGTAAATAAATTTCTCACTATTGTCCCATGTGTTCTTTACCTAAACTTAATATTACGGCATTCTAAGATGGATTTCAAAAAATACTGAGGACTAAAATGTCACTGTAAAGCACCTAGTAGAATACTGGTTTTTAAATATGATAATATTTTTTTGTTCATATTACACTGATTTGCATAGTATGTGCAATTTGTATACCCTATATTTGGGCTTTTATCAAAATAATTATACATGCTTTAATTTTCTTTTGTCTTCAAGTACAAAATACGTTGAACAAGAAATCTGAACTATAACGTAAAATTTTGGAAATATTTCAAATTTATTTATACTTTCCTTTTATATTTTGATTATCTCATTAACTTAAGATGCTTATGGAAACACTTTGATTAAATTTGATGATTCAGTATGAATGGGCATTCTTAATTACAAACCCCTATGATATGATGAATATATTTAACTACTTCTCTTTTCTAGGAAAAAAAACCCTCTAAAAACCTGCTACAATACCATCTCTTTTGCATTCTTTCCCAAGATATGCCTATGAAAGTTTAAACTAAAGAGGCAAATGACTTGTTGATAAAATCAGTAAAAACATGTTTTGGTGGGTTTTATGCAAAACCACTTCGAAAAAGACCTAGATTATTTTAGAAAACAAAGTATCACCTGCATATCATGAGCAATCCAAACTCTTAGAGTTTCTGTGAATAGTATTTTATATTAATGAACAATTGTGAATTGTGGTATGACACAAGGGATACCTTTCTCCAAAAAGGTATAATTGGACATGTTGTTTCTGAACATAAAAAAGTAGACTTTTGATAATTTTGCAGATAAGATTCTGTATACGGCTAATAGGATATCATTATAAGAAAGACACAATAAAAATTCTGTATTAAGAACAGTTCCAATCCACAAAATTAGATTTTCTAACATCTGCTTTCTGTTGTGTACTGTTGCATTTTTTTAGCTGAAAATTATATAGGTCACAAATATGTAGCTAGCCATTTCCTCAAAAGAAGGGTCTGGCACACTAACTGAGAACATAGAGTTTGAATGGGGTCTTAGACACACGAAAAAAATCTAACTTAAGGTTTTGCATCAAACCTTATGTAAGCAAAATAAACTAGGAGAACATATACGTATCAGTCAGAGCCAAATGCATCTTCTTCATGAAGAAAATATGAATGACACCTTTCAATCATTAAGATAGCTCTGGCATGACCTCATATACATTTCCCTGTGTCCCACTGCTGGAGCTCTTCTTGTGCCTCCTCTTGATGAAAACCATACGGATGTTTTTCAAAGAACAAAATGAAGAAAGAACCATCCAAGTGCAGAGTTAAGATGTTCAGACATCAGTATGAGACTCAGTCGGTGTATTCTACTGCATGTTACTGCACAGTAAATTGTCTGTTTCTATGATGATGTTCTTGCCTAACAGAAAATCACATGCTTTCAATTAAAACCCTACCAGAAGACATCAACAGTAAACACGAATATGGCTCAACTCAGCCCATGAATAGGAATTCTTTTGATTTTTTTAAGAAGAAGACTCCACACCATCTGCTTAAGTAAAATAATGTTTTGCAACAATATTTTTAGAAAATTTAAAAAGACATCACAGGTGCCTGTTGTTTTCGACAATGTAAGTCTTCACTGAAGTTTCCTTGTGGTGAAATGCTAAATCATTGATCTTATTCCCTACATAACTTTAATGTTTAAAATACAGTTCCATGTCACAGCAGGGCTCATATTAGAGATAGTAATGAGACAAGACACACACTCTTGTTCATCAACATAAGAAGGGTCGCAGTTTATTCTTCCTCACAACTCCGCCATCCACTGATTGACTACAGCAAGCTCCTATTGTAGGCTTCCCTTCCAGATTCTGACTGCAGGCTCTTACCTAGCTAGACTCTGACTGCAGACTCCAACTGCAGACTCCAAATGACCTCACAGCAGACTCCTCACAGCAGCAATTTTCTCTCCCATTTGGTGAGTCCCTGTTTGGTCCACCCTTCCTCACCCCTTATTCCTCCTCTGGATCCTCCACTCTTCAGTTTTCCTCACCTGACAAGTCAACCCACCCTTTTATCACACTCATCCTTATTGGACATAGCTATTAAAGGCAAGGCTGGTTTTGGTAATTAACACAGCTGTGACTCATCAGGGGCGAGGTTGCCTATAATCCATTCTCCTACAGTTCCAGTCCTCAATGGATGCTTTTTTCATGTCAAGTGCTACTAAAATAATACAACATGCACAGAGACTTTACAAAAGACACAAGAGATATAGTCATTGCACAAAAATAATGAATTGGTAAACAGGTAACAAATTGCTTCTCCAATCAGAAATATTTATACTCACTCTGTCTTCATGTTATCTTTTATTCAAGTTACCAAACTTTGAAAGAAGAAATTAACCTAATTAGAAGAGAAATCTCCAAATCCTTTTAATAAAAACGGCTTGCCTGTAAAACCAAGATTTGCTTGACAATTTATCCTAGCTCTTTCATTCTGGATAATAAAGGTTTTCCAATGCTATTCAACAGCATCCTGGATTGACTTCTACATTTTTGTTTTAAATTAACATCACAGCGCTGTTCAGCACCAGCAGGGTTTGAAGTTCCAACACCATCTGTGGCAATTGCAATTTCTCATGGATGAAGATATGGAATCGCAATATATTCTCAGCATTCACACTTGTTTCTCAGTCACTTTAAAAGATTGCAGCTGCACTGAAAATTAATTCTTCACAACACACTAGGAAGGTAACAGAACTACTTGTAAAATTAGTCAAAGTGTGGTGAAAACTTCCTGTTATTAGTGTGTGTGGGAGCCTATACATATGGCTAGAGCTTAGTCTGATGTTTAATGAGACCAGCTTACAGAGAAAGATCTAGCCCTGCTAGTCAAGTACTTCGTGTACTAGATGTGAGTGATAAAAACAATTACACAATAAGGCCTCCAGAGACAAAATAAGTGAACACTGAAGAAACACAATACCTAATGTCCTGATTGCAAATCTAAGAGCCGGATCATGTCAATGTCCACACTGATTTTTGTGCATTAGGAGGAGGCCTCACTTTTCCAAGATACCAAATATGCACACTGGAAGCTTTTAAAAGGGAATTTTGTCCTATGGAGGTGTTGCTCAAAACCCAGAAGACTATAACCTGATGCTGATTGTTTGCATACAATATACTGGAATGAGTAAACTTTTTTTAACCACCAGTCCTGGTAGGTATCATTATCTCTGAAAGAAGGCTACAAAGAGCGTTCTTGAAAAGAACTCGTTCTGTATTCTTACAATGTACTCTACCTGCCTCTCTTCCCACACTCCCAGAAATAAATGTGTAGTCTCATGGTTTACAGAGTGCTTTCAAGGGACATTTTTCAAGGGACATTTATCATTTCAGTGTGAGAACTGATTTTTGTTGAGTAGATACTGTCTTAAGACAGTACAATCTGACAAAAATGTATTAAATGTTTCTGTTGCTCATAGCTTGTGCAGTGGCTTTTCTTCATTATTTTTATCATGCAAACTAGAATACTTTGTCTGTACATACATATTTTAGATTTTTCAAAGAGTGAAAACTGGAAGGTCAAGCCAACACTTGGTAAAGGCTATATAGGTATGTATTTATTGCCCTATTCTAACAGATATCAAATGGAGATTTTACACAGCACATTTAAAATGTGTACAACCACCCAAATCTGCACATAAAAGCACTAAATATTCTTGAAGGAAAATTTCATCCCCCCAGTATTATAAAGAGTACAAACATACTGATCCTGTGAATTTTCCATCTCAGATGGTTCTTGTAATATTGGCTTCCTTGTCACTGTAATTAAGACTACAGAAGAGGATTCAGGTGATAAGCACCATATTGATTTTTTACTAATAGTTGATAAAGTTTTAGCCATTTAGTGTGATCTTTGACTAAGTCAGAGATGGAAAATTACAGCTTGTATTAAAAAAATCATTGCTGACTGTTGAGACCAAAGCATTTTGGAAAGAGAATAATCAACAATGAGTGAGGAGACTTGAGGTATTCAGTTTTTTCTTATTTATCTACATGACTGTTACCTGTGTCACTATGAATGTTCATTCATAAAGGCTCCTTGATTTAACTCAGTGTAACATTGTCCAGAGAGGCATTGGTAGATGCCATATAAACTGTAGTGCCCATACATTGCTTGAACCCCCCACTGTGCACCAGAGTGCAGCATGAGCATAACCATAAAACCACACTGTAGTTACAGCAAGTGCTGTGACAATCTTTTGAGAGGTGGAACAATTGTGCTGCTATTCTGCTATTCACTCCAAAGTTTCCCTCAATGATAATGGTTTCATTTTACTTGGTTTGGCTGGTGTGTCTGTTAGACTCATGCTGGTAAAGTCAGTTTGAATCCGTGAGACATCCAATTCCTAAGTCTCTGACTTCCCCTGGTCCTAGTAACACTACCATCATTCAATATTCATTCACACCACATATTCACAGATAACAAGCAACAAACATACAGAAACACCTTGAGAGTTTTTAACCCATCTTCTAATTAATCAGTTCTCCTAGAGAAAGAGTAAAATAATTAAAATACTCTTAGCAAATTTTCCTCTAGAAAAAAATCCAAATAATAAAATGTTAAATGTCTTAAATCTAACTAAGAAGGGATTTATATTAAGCAGGATATGGAGTAATAATTAAGTTACTTATTCAAATAGATTTATGGAGCATTATCACATATATATGTAGATACATATATAGCATCTCTCAAAAATATACTTCTCCTTAGGAAACACACTAAAAATATATCATTTAGAGATATCTTCAAGATTTTCTGTTCAATAGTCTTCTCTCCCTTCAAGAAGTTGGAAGCAGACAAAAATATCTTATTTTTGTAGGTCACTTTAATGTGGCAACAGAGAAAGAAATGGACTGTGTGTCCTCCCCTACTGGGCTTCCATGGTATACTGGCCTTGTTTTTCACTTGCCTCTTCATTTCCTCATCTGGAAATAGAGAACATTTTTTTTTTTTGGTGTGTAACATTCTGAGATCTAAAGATAACAAAATGCTAAATAATAATTAAAAATTATTATTTGTACAATGCATGCAGGAGAAAGTGCCTACAACACCAGTTACCATCGGCACAATTGTATTCAGTTTCCTGTACGTATGTTGAAGTACAGACCGTACTGTAAAAAAGGAGACTAGGGATGAGACAAATGAGTACTATCATTCTCATCTTACACCTAGGACTACAGTTTAAGGAGAATATTCAGGGCAAGATCTACCTCATACATTGCAAAAAGCCCCCCACAATGGCAACCACCATTTTCTCCTGACATACACAGAAAGCCAACAGCACCCTTTCGTCATGGCCTGCCAGGTCTCATGATTTAGATCAATTGCCCCAGAGGCTCTGATATGAGTCTCAGGGGACATATCCTGTCACTGTAGGACATGAAAGAAAGGCTCCAAATATTTCAGAAGCCAAAGAGCATAGAAAAACAAGGCTTTATTTTCTAATTCTTACTACCTTTTATAAGGCATTCAGACACAGACTTAACATGATAGGAACATGAATAGGTGAATAGGAACAACATCTCTCTAATCCCCTTAGTTAACAAGAGAAACAGCAAAACACCAACTGGAGAAAGATTGTTTTGAGAAAGGATAGTTGTTTGCCAAGACTGTTTTGAGAAGAAACTTTCTTGAGATATTTTTCCTTGGGAAAAAGTTAGGAGCTGCTAGCAGGCTAAAATCTCTCAGACCCAAGAATATCAGGCCTACAACATCTGTCCTTTACACTCTAGAAAGCTGCAATCTGACTCAGTAATGGCGACTACCTTCCACATGGAGCTATCTCATTTATGGAAACTCCAAAGATACTGAAGCTGAGTTCTCATCTAAGAGCCCCACTACATTCCATCTAAGAAGTCAGCTGAGAGAGGATGTGGCACACGGGTTAGAAAGTGGAAGTCTTGAGTTATGGGTAGTTCCCTCAGAGCTCTAGAAAACGCATTGTGTTTTCATCATTGTAAAGTGGAAAGAGTTTCTATATAATTCATCAGATGGTGACATTATTAATCAGTGGCATTTGAAATCAGAATAAATGAAGATAATTCAAATGCCATTACTAATCTCTGAAGCCAGGCTACATCTAATCTTTCTAAAAGTAGACATAACTCTCTAAAAAATGTTCATAAGAATTTAGTACTTAATTACTGTAGAATAGCTGTCTCTTTTTTCACCTTCTTTTCCTTTCAGAATTGTCTTATATCTACAGAATCTAAACAAAACTATTAATTTCAGGTCTTTTGGTTTTCTCATAATGGAACAAACTGAGGCAAGTGAGTCTCCTAGACTACCAACTAGACCTGAAAATGGTATAAGTAAATCAAAAAACTTCCATTTGAGATGCATAAAACCCTTCTTGTTAAGTCCTCTCATTATCCCTCCAGTCATCAGAAAAGAGTGCTGCATATTTGATGGCTATTTCTTGCACAGAGGCAGAGGAAAGGCAAATCTGAATTAAAACATATCGAATCTTTTGCTGTCATTCTGTCAGTTGCTCTCTATGCTTCACATCCTCTTGAGACTACATTTGTAGGCCTTATACAAATGTAATTTTTAAAAATGCATTACTTTTCAATATCACCTGTTATTTCAACTGTTTTCATAATGATCAATTTGGTTTCTTATGTAGTATTTCCTGTCAACTCTCCATCTCCAGAGAGAAGTCAGTGGTAAGATTTCTCTTGCTTTTTCTTAGGTTTTCATCTCTTTAGTTGAAGTAGATTAATATCCATTATCACAAATATAGTACCTAAAATGAACTGGCAGAAGCTGCGGGTTGAGTGTGCTGTGAGAACACTCAAAACTAAAACAAGGTATATTCTTCAGGGAAATACTAATAAAAGAACTCAGAGAAATAAATATATTTTGGTTTTATTTTCCTCAAATGCAGTGTAGAAGGCACTGTCAACTCCTCTAAGCAGCCCAATACCAGAGATTCCTATGAGTTTTACCTGGGGAGACAGGAAGTGACATTTACCAGGGTACAAGAGACCCCTGTTTTCTCTACACAGTTCTTCCCCTTTCCTCATGAAGAAGGCATCTTGCTAACTGGATGTGGGTAAGGTAAGCTACACCACTGTCTTGACAGTTCTGCAAGGCCCAGAGCTTCTGGGGTAATTGAGTCCTGGGGCCTGAACAGCTTGAGAGTGTTGTCTTAGGTCTGTGATAAAATAAAATGGGTGAAAATCAGCTGAACCAGGCTCAAAGAATTGTAGTAAATGGGGTAATATCTGGTAATACATGAGTGCTAACCCAGGGCTTAGTTTTAGGGCCAGCTCTCTTTGGCATTTTTATCAGTGACCCGGATACAGGTATTGAGTGCACACAAAGTTTATGGGTGACAATATATTGAGGGGAATCATGGATTCCAGAGAGGGCTTACAGAGACGTATTGATTAGAATATTGGGAAATCACCAACTGTGTGAATTTTAACAAGGACGAATGCTGGATTCTGCAGTTAGGGAGATATATGTATAGACTGGAGACAACAGGTTGGAGAGCAGAAATGCAGTAAAGGATCTAAAGGCTTTGGACATTAAGCAAAGTATAAATAACTC
>VWZU01001468.1:46129-58566 GCA_013397095.1 Sterrhoptilus dennistouni
ATGTTGTATGCAGTTTGGGTTCAACAGTAGAAGTGTTGAAAAAGATTTGGAATGTTTTCAAAGGAGGGTGACAAAGTTAATGGAAGGGCTAGTGGGCAGGACTTAGGAGGAGTGGTGAGGATACTGGGTACTTTCAGCTGAGGGAGTTGAGGGAAGATGAGAGTGAGGGGTAGCCTCACTGCTGTCTACAACTTTCTTATGGGAAGAGTGGAGTGGGATGCAGTGTTGTCCTCCCTGTTGTCCAGTGATAGGATGCAATGGAAGGGGGACATAGGCTGTGCACCTGCCTGACAATGGGCAATGGCGAATGAATGCCTTGCTTCGATACCAGCAGGAGAAATTGTTGACAGGATATGAACTGAGGTTCCAGAAGAATCTTACCCTGTTAGTGAAATTAAATTGGAGATATATTCACTCTAAAATATTTAATGCTGATAAAACCACAGATTTGTTACCACTGAAATCCATTGGACTTTACCCAGCAACATGACAAGCTACATCTACTTTCAGTGTTCCACTTCAGTGCCTCCAGGTGTAAGTAATTTTTTGTTCAAGCATCCTCACAGGAATATAGATATACACATAAACATGTGTGTATGTCTTAATTATATTAAACTGGATTTATTATCTCTAGAGCAATATCAGCTTATTCATATCCTCATGTGGGGGAAAAGGCATGCAGGAATAAAATACCACTGGGTAGTAGTTAGAGGTGAAGGGTTAGCATGGCTTTGTGCTTTGCATTTGCTCCGAGAAAAAGAGATGCTATCATGGGATTTTTTCCACTTCTGGTATAGCTGCTCTGTTTCTCTGCACAATATGGAGGTTTTTCTTCAAATATTTTTTTTCAATCTTGTTTGTAGTCCTTATAATTGAACTCCTTTATTGACACAGGATTCAAGTTGTGTCTCTGAGCTGTATGAGTCCCAACTGTAAATAAAAACAGTGTTCATTTGTTTTCTATGAGTTCACTGAAACTGATGGGACTCTTTACAGTGAGTTCAGTGGGAGCTGGAAAAGCCCTCACTTCTACTGAGTTAGTTTTCCCTGTAGTCCAGTTTCTAAGTAATATTAGCAAAAAATACTTCATAGAAAGCGATGGCATAATAATGCAATTTGCTGCACATTTATTATATCCAGTAGAACTACCATGTAGTTGCAACATTATTACCGTGAAATGCTTTTATTTCACAGTAACTGTAAAGTGACACCATGTCCCCTGTACAACCCCTTTCTCTCTTATACACAGGAGATAGCATAACTGAAATTTTATTTTCAGGCTTGTGCTTTTCCTTCTTTATAGACAGGAACTCCAGAATGCCTTATAAAGGATCTCCTTTTCTTGTTCCTTTTTTTTTATTATTTTTTTTTCTTAAATGTGAAAGCGGTCATATTTTACAGACAGGATCTCTCTCTGACCAAATTACCTGGACAATTGTCAGGATTTCATTCAAGGTTTTTTAATTCTGTAGATACATTAGAGATCCCCTATTTCCTTTTACATGTCCTTTTTACAATTGCAAAAAAGATTATAATTCTGAAGGAAAATGATGTTGCTCATCTCATACCTTTCTATAGAATATAATAACAACAGAGTCCAATGGACTGAAAATGCAGTATTAGTATTGCTCTATACATCTTGAACAGTGTACAATTTCAGTAAGAATATCTTCCCTTTGGAACTATACGTTAGGTAAAAGCTGCTTTATCACTACTTATATCCATACATTTTTCTTAGACTGTCTGTGGATCACAAGCAATTCCAATTGCTTATAACATTTTGTATTGTAATAATGTAAGTTTTCTAGCTTATGTTTTATGTATTATAAACATATTTCTCATGTGTGTTAATATCTATGTTGAAATTTACTTCCTTTGTATTATTTCACCCTTTTATGTTATTTTTTTAAATTCTGTCTAAAGTAATCATAATTGTTCTGTTTTCAGGAGCATAGTTTTTCATTAAATTTTGCTGAAATAGAAAGTCACTGCACTAGGTAGTTACTGATACTGTTTACTTTTAAGACCATGGATTTTTATTTTAAAATCTTTTATATTATTATTGGTTTATAGCATCAGCAGCTTATAAAGAAAAAATTAAAATAAGATATTTAGTGTTTTACAATAACTAAGTTCTTTGGTTTTTTATTCCTCTGGAAGAGGGAAGCTAGGGCTTAGAATTTACCTCCAGTTCCAGCCTGGAGGTAAATTCCAGCCTGGAGGTAAATTCCAGCCCTGGAACAGGGCCATAGTCTACTGCTTTGACTACTACTATTACTGTATTGCTAGGAGTGTAAATGCTGACCTGGAAAAACAGAAGTGGACAGAGGCTTTGGGTCAGAGTTATAATGAGTCATTAATTTAACAAATGTGTACACCTAATCTTGTAATAACTTATTTTCCTTCAACAGACCCTTTTAAAATTAGCCATAACTACACACAGCGAAAATGCAGGAGGACTGGGACTCTGCTACTGTGGCTTATGTTGGAGTGTAAGACAAGACGAGCTGTGGAAGTAATACCTCTGATACAGAGAGAACAAAGGCATTGTGCGGTATTTAGTTAGGCCACCGCAGCATAATTTTTCTCATGGCAACTTTGAGCCTGAGCTACAGAATTTGGATTAAGCAGGCATTCAGATTTACACCTCTAGATACCTTTTTCATGAGCTAGGCCAAAATCAGTTACTAAAAAAGTCTTTAAAATAATTTCTCAGATCATAAATAAAATATAAGAAAGGATATAAATTTCTGAATCCCCTCTACAGCTGAAACATCTTATTATATACATACAAACTTCTTTAGAAATTCTTTTGCCAAGGCACAATATATTAAAGTTTTCAAGACCTCATTCAAACTCTTTCATTTCTGTACCTTGATTTAAACTGACAATAACTGGTTACTCTCAAAAGCTGAAGTTTTGATGTTTCATTCTCCTCTGTGGTGAATCTCTTCAGTCATCCTGTGAAGATGAAGGAGGTATGTCAACACCTACCTGCATTAGCAGAACCCACAGAGTGACTTGAACTGGAAGGGAAAGAGAAAGGTATCACCCCATTACTATGCCAAACGTGATAACAGGACAATAATGGAGCTAGAGATGCATGAGCATTTTGACAACTTTTTTTCATAAAAGCCATTGACCCAAAGGACCACCCAAGGCCACAAAATGGTGCTCAAGACAAAAAAACCAAAAGGAAACAAAACGAAAAGAAACAAAACAAAACCCAAAAAACCTAAAGAAAACCCTGCACACAGCAACACATGATGATTTGGAGCATATTTATCTATTTTAGCACTGAAAATTTTACGCTTGTGACTTAATGTTGAGAGACGATACTAGAGTAGAGTGAATTGTTCTAATATTTACCTTAAATCTACATTTCAAAGTCTGCAATGAGAAGGTAATAAAAAATTAAGGTTTTGAAAAAATATGCTGAAAGCCAAATTATTTAGCTTGCACATTGGTGGAATAAGCTCTTCAAGAGACACTTGTACAAGTCCCAAAACTAAAGAAGATGCTAATGGCGGGTGCGAGGGGCAGGCTGGGAGCTGGGACTCAGACAGGTACTTTAAAAGCAGATTATCTCATTTGTCACATTTACTGTTGGATGATAAGTTTTTCTGATTTTGTTTTTTCAAAGACTCTTCAGAAGGTTGTATGCAGTAGATATTAAAATATCTCCAGATATTACACCAGCATAAAATCAAATGAAAGAAAACAAAATTAAGTTTAATGAAATATTTCAAATTATGTTTTAATAATATTTTAAACTAAGATGAAGCACAGATCTTCACTCCCATTTTCATGAAATGATTTTATCTTCCTGAAATGTGTGATTGCTAAATAAAAGGATTAAAAGAAATATATCCTAATTTTGGTATTTACTTATAACTGAATAAACTAGATAAGTAACATGTTTGTTGTGCCTGAGAACAAAATTAATTAAATGAAACAAGGTAGGCTGAGGGGACATGCTGATCTCTCTGTTTTCAAAAGAGCCTCATTCTGGAAATAGCAACATATTATGATAAACAATAAAAGTTTCTTGTTGTGTGTAGTTTTTTACTTGCTGAGCAACACTTTGTGATCCAAGAATTTTCATAACAAAATATCTCAAAACAGCTGTACTCTGATTAACAAACTTTCTGCGTCATACACACACATCATCTCAACCAATGCCCTAGAGAAGAAAATGAAATTAAATTTATTAGGCAATGGAGAAAAATAACTACTTACGTATTTGTATATGCTCTCTAGGTCTTGTTCATTCTTCTTGTCTAAGTAAGCTTTTGCAGTTGCATACCTTTTAAAAGGATGCTTTCAACAATCCATTATCACCAGCCATTAATTAAATCAGGACCATATTGCTGCCTTTTCAACCTGAAAAGCTGCTCGTAGAAAGGCACTCAGATAGTTCAGTCACCCACAATCACATCACAACTATTTGTTTACTGAGAAGAAAAAGATGGTCAGAATTACAAAACTGGGTATGTATTAACATCAGCTTGGAAAGTGTCGTGGTCAAGGTATAGTGAATATGACTGGTAGTAGAGTATGGAAGAGTCTGGGAAGTCATTAGCCAATGCTTTCAATGTGAGACACATGACATAACCACAAGTGCATTTTATGAAATTTGAAACTGTAACATCAGGAGTGACCTAATTTTAATTCATGTGGTTCCATGTGTCTGAAGTTAATAGACTCTTTTTTACTTGGGGTCAACAAGGCCTTTAACAGAGTAACAACCCTACCACGGCCAAGTTGTTTATCTTTGGGAATTCATTCTTTTCATATTATGATTGATAATTCATGGATTCCACAGGCATTTCTTGTACCTTTTACACATTCTGTTTGAAGGGACAATTAACTGCAAGTTTGAACAATTTTCCTGTCTGCAGGTGTAATGGGGGGCTGGAATCAGACTGCTCACATATGGTGTACCAGATCTTCAGGCAGCTGCAAAATGAGGATTCTGGAGATGGAGGCATAGCATCACTTTCTAAGGATTACAGGTAAAATTCATCTGACATTGCTCAAAGCCTTGATTTTATAGAATTATTTTATATTTTTTAAAAAATTTATTTACGTCTTATGAATTTTTCCTGTTCTGTATTTCCTGCCCAGAGAATCAAATGCCTCAAAAATACTACTAGATGATTACATTACCACCTTCAATTTTTGAAACAATTCTTCAGGTTTCCTGGCCTGATATTATGGCATTTTAATGCATCCAACCACAAAAAATTAATACCAACTGTGCTTCCTAGTTCCTTCGCAGTGGTTGTTTTTGATCCATCAGCCCTTTTCTGATGTCATGTAATTTCACTTCCTCTGAAGAAAAAACTTTGTTTTGAATCATAACAAAAATTCAAATTACCCACATTTCATTTCAGCATTTGACATCAAGACAGAATATTTTGGCATTCTAAATTCAAAATATTTTACTGAAATCTGCTTAGGGACATCACAGGACTTTTATTTTCATTTGGATTCAGCTTCCCTGCAGACTAAGCAGATCATGTTACATGTTGTACATTTCGGGGAAAAAAATCACAATGATTTCCCATTGTGTAGACGGGAAGTTGTACTGTTAAAATGGAAACTTTCCCATAGAGAATTTTGAATTGGGGAACAATTTTCCATTCAAAAAGCACTTTCATAGGAAATGTTTTATTTGCTGCTGAGCAGTGCTTACTTAGCATTGAGGCCTTTTCTGCTTCTCAGAGTGTTATCACAGTGAACAGGCTGGGTGTGCATCATCAGTGGAAGGAGGCACAGCTGGTACAGCTGGCTTCCACTGACCAAAGGGATATACCATAATATATCATAACATATGGCATCACCATTAGCCATAAGAACTGCATGAACAAAGAGGAAGAGGTGATGCTTGGAGTTACGGCATTTTGCTTCCCAAGACAACACTATGTATGATGGAATCCTGCTTTCCTGTGGATGGCTGAATACCTGCCTGCCTGTGGGTAATGGTGAATTAATTGTTCTGTGTTGCTGGCATTCACAGCTTTTGTTTTACCTACCTAAACCATCCTTATCTCAACCCCCAAATATGCTCCCTTTTACCTTTCTAATGGACTTCCCCATCCCACTAGGGAGGAGAGAGGGAGTGGCTGTGGTGCTTAGTTTTTGTCTGGGCTTAAACCAAAATCTTGTTTCAAAATACTTTAATTACTCTTTAGATTTTTAAAAAATTATTTTTCATTAAAAGAATGTGACTTTTAATCCAAGTTTTCCAGATCCTGACAAAATATGGCTTCCTAGAACCATGAAAACATCAAAATGTTAACCAGATACCTGACCAAAAGTCTTTATATGTCCCATTTAGGTCACTAGAAGATATAGGCACAAATTAATTTTATTCCTGAAACATCTGAGATACTTAACAGTGAAACACAACTAGAATGAGAAAATAAAAGTCCAAACAGAAAACATAGAAGAGAGGAGGCAAAGCAATCACCTGTGGGTTAAGGTTGTCTTCTAGAATCCAGTTAAGGATGTTGTACAGGTAAAAAAGGAGATAATATTCTCCAGCAGTTCAAACCCAGTCTCCCTGTAGGAGCTGTTATTACAGGCTGCATTGGCTGTGGAACTGATGAGAAATCAAATTCTAGTTGTTGGAGGAAGTGAGTCATACATTGAAGATATTACATGAAAGCATTGTCCAGGGATATGGAGGCTCCAGCTCCTGCCAACAAGACACTTTGAGAACTCTTATCATGTTGTACTTCTTTTATCTTTTCTTCCCTCATCTATTTTTTTTTTTGGTCTATATCTCTATGTGTATAAAGTTACCAAACTATTTTTTCTCCCTTCTTCCCCAGTTATATTCAATAAAGATATTTTAATTTTACATAATGATGTAATGCCTAATTGAATAAGAAAGCAAAACTTTCAAGAGCCAACCTGCTAGCAAGAGAAAAGGGAACATAACCTACAAAGTGTTTATTCCTGAAAAGGGCTTTTAAGGTAGGAGAAAATCACATGGAAATTTATCCCACATTGAATCAAAATAACATTGCAATTTCTGAGAAAGCTAGGATTTTAAAAAATCACAAATCTTCACAACATTTCAATACAGGTTAGCCTGAGGAATACGTTGTCACAGAGCTCTCACCAGCAGTTTTGTTCAATTTTTTTCTCATTATATGTAAAGGGAAGTTTTACAGGTTACAGGTTCCATATATCACTGTTTGAAATGAAGTACATTTGAATTAGTTTCAGTAATTTAAGATGGGATTAGTCTTCTGGTAAGGAGATAAAACCCTTGATAGTCCTCATTAGCTATTTCCAACAAATGACTGATATATTACCTACTGTAAACATAAATTCTGCCACCTTTCCTTTACTTCCCAGCATAAAAAACTATTTTAATTGGCCTTTTTTTCCTCTCTTCAGCACGAAAAATTCAGCCCCTTAACACAGGTCTTGGTATTTTTTAATGTGATTTCAAGATTTGTACATAATCTTCTTACCCAAAGAAACCTACAATTTATCAGTATTTCCTGATAATTTACTGCTCACACCTCATAATTCAAAGTGCGCAGTGGAAAGCTGATATTCCTGATGTGTGTGTACATATATATGGCAAGCAGGTATAGATCCAGTATCATTGTGGGGTAGAACAGCCCCTCCCTCTCTGAACTGTTGAGGAGAAAACTGAGCCTTCTTCACTGTGTTCTGCATCTGGGAGCATGTATTTTCTGGAGGCCTAAATCCCGTAACAGAGTGAGTTTTCTTCCCACATCCCAAATCAGAGGACACAGAAAAAGCCTTCCATTAAAAGATTAATACTTCTCACAAGTAATAATAGGAAATAATTTTCCTTGAACAACAGATGGGTTCTTTGATTAGTGTAATCCTCAAACAATTAAAAATTTTCAGACCTTTCCAAAAATTACATACATTCAACAGTTTCTCCCAAGCCTGCTTTCTCTAAGCTGTATAGATTTTTCCTTTTTGAACTTTGCACAGGTAGCCAAGACAGGTATCCGGTGATGACAAATCAGCAGCCTCTAAAAGACAGAAGACCTGTCTTAGCACACAGAGGGTCACATCATGGTATCTGCAATCTTGAATTTATCTGCATGAAGACCAAGCTTCAGGGGTTGGTTGTCACTAGCCTAAGAGACAGACATTATTTTCCAGCCTGTCTTCAGGGGCTATCAGGAAGATTTTTGAAAGCATTACAAGTCATGACTTTATGTTTTCCTTGTTGAAAGTAACAACCAGCCAAAACACCTTTGATGGAACAGTTCTACATCAGAAGATGAAGTTTCATCCATCTTACTTATTTTTCCCCACGTCAAGCATGTAAATTTCAATTAAGCTTTAACTGTGAATATGTCAAAATTAATAATTTCAAGTTTTGCATTTGGTTTTGATGGAATAAAATGTTTTAATTTGTCTTTATTAATTTGGGAGTGAAAAGCACGGAAAACAACTGAAAAGATTTAATCTCAAACATCTAATGATGAAGAGATCTAATCTCTTCATCAATGCTTCTTTCTAAAATGCCGCACTTGGAAAACTGTTGCTTCGCGTATCTGTCTCTCAGGTCAGCCCAGCGGTCGGCTGGACCACCCTGCTAGCTCTGATACGCCCAACAGTACCTTTGCGTGGGTCTTGGCTCCACAGTGCCTTCGCCTTAGCTGTGACGGCCGTGGTTCGAAAGAGGGGACACTCTTAGGCTCAGGAAGAAGGTTTTATTCGGGAAACACAGGGGCAGTCCCTGGTTCCAGGCCTGCGCCTCTGGAGAGTGACCCAGGGCCTCCTTTGCAAGGAGTTTTTGTTCCCCAGCAATCTCAGGGGTGGGCACCAGTTACAAAGACCAATGAAACAAAGCAAGGTGGGCAAGGCCAAATGCAATACACAACATTAACGAATCAGGTAAATTGGGATGGGGTCCTGGGAGATCCACCAATCACTGTCCGACACCTCTCTGAGAAAGGTTTCGGCCTGGGAGATGATGGGTGGGGAGGGGAGATGCATTGAGACAAGGGAGAAAGACAATGGGATGGTCGAAACCCTGGGCAGAGGATTAGGTTGCCTTGGAAACTCTTACCAACTTCTGATAAGAACATTCCAAACCAAGAGTTTTACCTGGCTGGGGTTAAAGTCCAAATCACATCAAACCTACAACTAACAAACCTATGAAACAATTTCAGCACCCCCACAGAAAACTCCTTCCTTTAAACTGTGAACAATGGTAAATTCTCTCTGAATAAGAGCCAGCTCCCATATTTGCACCATTTTACTGATATATTATCAAAATAATACTCCCCATTTAGCTAACCAGTTGATCACACATTTCCATATCAAATATTGTTGTCTTTATTACTGATTACCTCAGTATTTTATTACTACTTTTCCCATACCATAGTCTCATTACTGTCTTGCAAGGCTTTGACTAACTTTGTTTCTGATTACTGTATCAAATATCTGAATCTTTTATTAATCGCAAAGTTATTTTTAGATGGTTATGAACAGTTTGATAATTTGAAAAAAGTTACAGTGATCTGGCTCTTGTCTAGGTCTTCATTTTATGGAAGATCTCACTTCATTTAATATTCCTTGGTCTTCTAGGGAAGGGAGGGGAGAGGAGAGGAGGGGAGGAGAAAATTTTAATAATTTCTATTTTAAAATGAAGATTTATTTGTCTTTCAAATTTTTTTCTTATCCTTTTAACAGCTCAGGGTAGAGTGTTCTTTGGAAAATGAGTAAGAATCAGCCAATCCACTTTGAATTCTTTTATTTTTTATGGCAGATTATGGTCAATTAACAATGAAAACAGAGAGAAGGAATAGAGAATAGTAAAAAGAATTTATAATGTTTTTCCCACGTTTAATAAAATATCTGAAAATAGAAATCAGACCATCATTTATAAATGTTTTCCTTCTATACGGCTATTGTCTTGTTTCCATATCATTAAATATATTCAGGGTTTCTGCACAGGTTTCCAGCCTTTTGTTCCAGATCAGATTGCTGTCACATGAAATGGGGAGCATTTTCTATTATCTTGTACATAAAAGAACTCTTTTTGGGTTAAATATATACACAGACCTAGCCATAGAAATAAACTATAGAAGAAGTAAATATTTTGAGTCATATTTGAAAGACCCCACTATTACTGTATTTTTTTTCTCACTCAGATATTGTCCTTGGAAATGTGCCTCAGACATAAAAGTCCATTCTTCCCAAACAAGACTTCGGAAAGCATCTCTCATAAAATTTAAATTACCGAATAAAGAGTGGAAGATCAACTCTATGTATTGTATGCTAATTTTGACAGTGCCATTAGAAAAAGAAAATAACAAGAGACACCCATTAACGACAAGCTCAGAGGGTCTCATTTTCAAAGCATTAAAGCAAAAGGCCACTTGCAAAAAGATATGCCTAATTGCATGCTTAATCTGCATGCACAATTACTATGACTTCTTGTGATTCTCAGGTATTGAAACTCAACTGACCATTTCCATGCACACAACCTGATTTGCATTTGGAATCACAGTAAATGTGCATTCAGATTAAATGTGTAATTATGCAGGTGATTTTGCACATGGTGCTGAGCTTCTAATATTTGGAAAAATCAAACCCTGGAGGTTGCACTGCTCTCTTGAATATACAGACCTCCCACTGCCCCATTAAAAGGGTAACTAAGAGCAGAATATGTTTTCACAGCACCCATCTTTTATAAATAAAATCTTCTTGTACTGAAAATCTAGCCCAAACCCAGAAGTCACTTAAGAATTAAATCCTTTGACTACATAATTTATACAGCCTGGATTGAAATAGCAATGAATTTATAAACTCCTTGTAGTGGTTACACATTCGTCTCTGTTTCTGTTTGCCAAATTTAATACAGTAGTTTGGATGCCTTTTCTGCTGTGAGGTAAAATCAGGACAAAAAGGCAAAACTGGCCTAACTTAAAAGTAAACAGGTAGTTTTCATTAACACACAGAGTTTTTATTTAAAAAAAAAAAAAAGAAAGAAAAAGAAAGCCAAATGAAACTTTCAAAGCAACCTCTTCTCATACTGCAAAATGTTAAATGTTTCTCACAAAACAAATGTAAAGAGGAAAAACACAGAACTCTGTATCAGTACCACATATAAAATAGTCTTCCATTCAGTCTTTGAGAGAGAGAAGTCTCTCTTGTTCTGTTCTGATAACTTTCCACAAGAGGAGTCAGGCCTTCAAGTCTCACAAAAACAGCCTGTCTGGGAGCTTCTGAAGTTGTGGACCTTCCATATTACATAGCCTTTCGCATGACTACATATAGGCTGTGACTCACTTATGTTGGGGTGTCACTTTTTAAAGATGGGCAACTTCATCCCAGGGAACAGAGACGTCTTCTCACTTCTTCACTGGGTGCAGAGGGCTTCTTCTTATCTCTCTCTATTCAAACCTCTCATGGGATCACAAAATCACAACTTCTAATTCAATATTCACTCAGTAAATCGCAGATACCTTTGCTTAAAAATCCACAAATCATCTCCTCAATTCCTATTGTCCATGATTTAAAAGAGTATTCTAGCATAGTCATATTCCAGTCTATTACCACAACTCATATGAGATTTTTCAGCCTAGAACCAAGGCAACTTGTCATCTCTCCCACTTCAGAATCCACTTTTCTTTTGCTGAATTAGATATCTCTACATCGTTCCTTTACATAGCTCCAATTTGGCCTTTTCTCTCTCTCTGAGAAGGGTTAGAGTTTTAAAAAGTCTCAATCCATGTCAGGAAGGAGTTAACATTCTTTCTGGGCCTGCAGATGGTCACTTGATCTCTGCTGGGCAGCAGCCTCTAGGATTTTTAAAAGCCACAGGGATGTCAGAGCAGCCTGGCTGGTGGATGCCTTCTTTTCCACCCCTGATCTCATGGCATGGAACTATTAAGCGCTGGCCCCTGGGGCCCTGAGGGGAAAGATCACATCTTCCCCCATGCCAGTAGTGCTGGCAGCCAGGTCAGGGCACAGCCCAGCCAGGGTGCAGCCCCCTCCACCATGGCCTGGGCATGCGGCCAGCACTGCTGACGTGCAGCTCCCCCTCTCTCCTGCAGCAGGCGGGGGGAAAGGGGCCCAGCCAGCCCAGGCCACTGCCCTGCCAGCAGCAGCTCCCGGAGTCCTAGCTGGGCCTGGCTGCCCAGGGGGCAGCGGGGACTGGACCAGGCCCCCTGCCCTTGGTGTCACCTGCTGGCCCGCTGGGAGAAAGAGAGACTTGAACACAGTCTCAGCTTTATATGGGTATTGCCAAAAGTCGCATTCCATTTTCTCAGTGGTCAAACCACATGCCAATAGCCAAGAACTGGCCCCTGATAGGTCCCTGTCCTTTCTAAATTGAAGTGCAAGGTCCTCACAGACCAATATTCCATACTCCTCTTTAACAAAAAAAAACCCAAACTTGTGGAGGTGTAGAATGATTC
>VWZU01001472.1:0-44855 GCA_013397095.1 Sterrhoptilus dennistouni
GAAAACATGAAAAAAAAAAAATTGAATGAAAATTAATAAATGTTTTTAAAAATTAAATATACAAAAAATAAAAGCATGGAAATAAAATTAAAATCTAAAAGTAATATAAAATAAAGTTAAAAATAAATATAAAATCTTTTAAAGAACACAAAACAACAGCTGGACTGGGATAAGGCCTTCCAGTGGCTTTGCTTCCTACTGGCTCAGTCCTTTTGTGCCAACTACCTGCAAGAGGAAAAACAACAGGGATAAAGTTTCAAACAGGATGTCCTTGGTTGAGGCACTTCAAAATAAGATTTTTAACAAAAAAGTTGGCCAAAAAAGAGAGTCTCAAAATCAAGATGTAAGTCTCATAGATATTAAAAAAAAAAAGTTGTCTTTGGTGTGTATAACTTGCCAGCCCCTCATGTTTTCAGTCCTTACCATTTATTTTTACCAAGTTGATAACTAAAACCTTCTAGAAAAAAAAAATCCAGGACAAAACTAGGCATTTTCCCAAGTACCCAGCCCAGTGTAGAGCTGTGTCAGCCCCAAGTGTTTGGTCCCTCAGCCCAGCCCAGAGCAGGCTCCAGCTGCTCCTCAGGGTGGATTAGCAAGGGACTCACTTGTTTGAAGCTGTTCATATAGGTATCCTGCACGGGGGGGGGAGTGCCAATAAATGTGAAACATGTGACTCTCATCTTCAGAAGCAACTGACTTTCTCTGGGGAGGCGCCTCAACCCAGATGGGGCGCTTCACCACAGATTTTATCCATCTGCACCTGAAAGAAAGTTAGGACAAAAGTTAAAGTGCTGCAGGAGAACTTGACAGCTCCAGACACCTTGTGTCAATTTAGGGATACCCTCTACAGTCCAACCCTACATCACAAATTTCAAGTTCTCGAGACTTGTCCTATTACCTCTACACCCAGACAAAGCAATAAGGCAGAGCAGCTCTGGGCCAAACACACGCAGACACCCGTGACATAGGAGACTACAAACAAGGGAACATAAAAGGGACAGAAATATCTCGCCAAGAAGAATGACCCTGAGGACCGAGAGAACTCGGAATGAGATGACCAAGGTAAGACCAATGGGGAAACTGACTGGGCTCAGAGAACCCTGCAGGCAGAAGATGCCAACAGGATGACACATCCCAAGAAACACAGAGATGGATTTCTGTGAACCCTACAGTCAGAATCCTCTACCTAGCTTTGCATTTTTACAAGACCTAATCTGCCTGAATGGATCGTGGCAGTGCACAGCTGTCAATACAGCTCAGAACAAGACCTGGAAAGGCATCAGCCTGGATGCTTTTGAAGAGAGATGGATTCCGATGTGTATCTGAGCACCCAAGTCAAAGGTACCTGGCCGAGGAACGCAGAGATCAGAAATGCTAAGATTGATGCCAGGGATTTTGACAGGCCCCTTGAAGAGCAAAGGCAAAAGACTTGAAACACAAGATGCCCAAAAGACACAGAGTGCACAACATACAAGTGACACAACATGCCCTGGGATTGCTCTGCCCTGTTCATCTCAGCATTGTGACCCAAAATGAGACTTACCCTTTATGAAGCCTAAGGGGTCACATCCTAGACATCTCTGGTCCAAACCTGACTCAAAAATTGCTCCCAGTGACGCCTGCCCAAGCCTCCTACTTTCATCCCCTCCGTGGATCCATGCCCTCCACTTTCTGTCAGATGTCTGGGGATGCAAATCCGCAGCAGGTGCCAAAGAAGGCTGCCTCTCCCTCGGGGAAATTCCTGCTGTCACCAAGCTGCTGTTTCTTAGTCACCTACCATAAAGAAAGCCAAACATGAATGCATGATCTTAGCAGCTCATCGCCCAAAACCTGACAATTCTGCTACTCGCTGTCTCCTGAGCATGCCCGGATCCTCAGGCCCCATGCTTCAGCTGCGCTTAAAGGCCAATGCCCATGTCGCAGGGTATGCCTGGGTTAAGAGCAGACAAGGTGATGTGGCATTGCTGAAACTTGAGTAGACCTTCACTACTCCTCCCGTCCTCACCCCAACTCCTCAGCCATTATCAAAAGCCTACCTGGATGGTGCCCTCAAATGGAGAAGATCAAGGCTTCATCACAGTCCTGTAATGCCTCTGGAAGGCTTAGGAGAGAGGTGACCTGGGTCCATCGCCCAGTTGGTGAGAGGGGAGTTCGGTGTAACGTGAGTGGACTGCCTAGAACACACAATAATGGATGCTTAGAGTAGAAACAGCAAGTGAGACTTCAGCAATAGTAACTGCTTCTGTCCACTCATCACTGCTCACCTCGTCCACTTCACCTTGACGGCTGATATTCGGCTTTACCTCCTAAAAATAAAGACAAAGAACAGTGCTGTAACATAGCCACCATTGACACTTCCCCTGCAAACACCAATGGTGACTGAACTTCTCTGGGAAGCCCCCTCACCTGGGATCGGGCGCTTTGCCACGGATTTAATCCATCTGCATCTGAAACAAAGTTAGGACAAAAGTCAAAATGCTGCAGGATCACTTGACAATTCCAGACATCTTGTGTCAATCTAGGGATACCCACTGCAGTCCAACTACACCCTATATGACAAATTTCAAGTCCCTGGGACTTGTCCTATTGCCCCCTAAACCCAGACTAAGTAACAAGGCAGAGCAGCTCCAGGAGAAATACACACAGACACCCGTGACACAGGACACAACAAATGGGGGAAGGCAAAAAGGACACAAAACTCTCAGCAAGAAGAATGACTGCAAGGACCAAGAGAACTCGGAATGAGATGACCGAGGTAAGACCGATGGGGAGCTGACCGGGCTCAGAGAACCCTGCAGGAAGAAGATGCCAACGGGTTTTTTATTGTTAGAGTGTTATTTACCCCTAATGGATTGTCCCTTTCCCCCTATATTGTTAGTTTTGCTCTGGCTGTCTATCTTCCCTAGGCCTGCCTCACCCTGCTCCTACAAAACCGTCAATCCTTCCCGAACCCTGACTCTTCTTACAGACTGTTCCCTATCAATCCCCCAACCTCCAATGCCCTAGCGGTTAGTTTGGCCTGTTCCCTCCCCTTCTGTTCTTTCATTGGCCTATGTATTGTACTCCCTGCCTTATGTTCCTCCCCCATGTAACCTTTATTGGTTGGAAACTGTGTCCTCTCCCAAGACCTCCCCCACTTATAAGCCTCTGCCAGCCCAGGTTCTGCGCCCTTTTTCTGTCCTGACCCTCTGGGGAATGAGCACCTTTGGAAATCACACCGAAGGCCTCTCCCTGTTCCTTGTCCCTGCCCATGGACACAACTTCCATCTGTGCCGTGCAGCTGCTTCGTGCTACAGCCACACCCCGGATGGCGTCAGCCCTGGGGGGGGCGGCCACTCTTGGGGACGGTGCCGGGAGCAGCTGGACGGAAGAACTCCGGCCTCGAGTCACACCAGGGTCTCCCAGCACAGCCAGAGCTGCTGGGCCTGGGGTCCTCAAAGCCCTCAGCAAGCCCCAAGTCCCTCCCAGGAACCCTCAACTCCCTCAAACCCAGCACCCCCCACAGCCCCTGCAAGTTCTCCCCATGGCACTGGCCATGGCCATGTCCCCACAGGTCACTGGCCATGTCTCACATGTCCTCACCCATGGCTGTCTCCCTACCATGTTTCCATCCCTGTCATTGTCCCCCATGTCTCCATTTGTGCCCATGTCCCCCCCAGGTCCCCATGAATGGCCATGTCCCTCTCCATGTCCATGTGTCCCCATGTCACTCTCCATGTCTGTGTCCCACCATGTCCTCACCCATGTCTTAGCTCAATGTCTCTACTGTGCTGGGTTCAAGCTCTTGGAGGTTACTAGCTCCAAATTGTTAGTATCCATTAGGATGACCTCATATTTCAATATCCTGGCATCTGTCAGCCACTGTTGACTTAAGACAGTTTTCAAACCGTGTGGCATGTGGACCCTGATTTTACCCTGTAGTGTCACCCCTGATTTTCTTGCTTTCAAGTGTTTGAACCTTTGCAGCACCATTCTCACGCTGCTTGATGTAAACAATATGTATTTTTAGAATTTATCTATGTGTTTTGCATAGTTGTTCTCTGAGAGAGAATTTGACTCTGAGTGAAGGGGTAACACTGTAGGGTTAGCTTTTGGGCTTCTTCTGTTAGAATTGCAGCAGCAGCTATGAATTGCAAGCAGGTAGGCCACCCACGAGCTACCGGGTCAAACAATTTTGATAAATAGGCTATGGGCTTGCAACATCCTCCCCCTTCCTATATGCAGTCCCCTCTTCGGAATTGACAAACAAGTCAAATTCTTTCTTTAAATCAGGCAAGCTTAAAACTGGTGCTGAGGAGAGCTCATCCTTCAGATGATTCAATTGCTCTTCATCCTCAGCTGTCCATCTTATGGGTTCAGAACCAGCCAGTTTCTCATGGAGAAATTTGACACTCTGGGTATACTGCTCTATCCATAGTTTGCAACATCTGAAAAGACCCAAGAGTTTTCTTATGTCTCTTTTTGGTTTTGGTGCTGGTATAGCTAGGATGCCCAATATTCTCTCTGGGCTCAGTTCTTTACAGCCTTGTCCTATTATGTGTCCCAAATAGATGACCTGGGGCTCTACAAACTGTAATTTATTCTGGGACACCCTTAATCCCTTGGTCCCTAGAAAATTTAACAGCCGTACACTGGTTTGTCTTACCCGCTCTTGCTCTTCCCCTGATATTAAGAGATCATCTACATATTGTAAAATTTGAACTTCACCTTCAGGATCAAATTGGCCCAGTAATTCTTCCAACGCTTGCCCAGAAAGGTCTGGGGACTCTGTAAAGCCCCGGGGCAAGTGGGTCCACCTCAATTGTTGTTTTCTTTTCCTATCAGGATACTCCCACTCAAAGGCGAACCAGTCACAGCATTCTTCCGCTAGGGGACATGCCCAGAATGCATCTTTTAAATCCACAACTGTGAACCAAGCATGATCATTGGGTACTTGGCTCAGGAGGGTGTAAGGATTTGACACTACTGGGTGCCTGGTGATAGTTCTCTTATTTACCTCCCTTAGGTCCTGGACTAATCTGTATTTTCCTTCTGCCTTTTTGACAGCCAGAATCAGGGGGTTATGGGGGGACATACAGGCCTACAAGATACCTTCTGCCAACAGGATGACAGGAGCCAATCCCTTTCTGCCCTCCAAGGACATTGGGTACTGCCTGATTCTAATAGGAGGGGTTCCCTTCTGGATCTCGATCTTTATTGGGGGAATGTCTAAATACCCAACTTTCCTTCCTCTGCCCAAACCTCAGAGTTGATTTCTCCTATACCTTCTGTTGTTAACCTCATCATATGGACCACCATTTTTCCATTTACTGGGATTATTTCCACTCCCAACTGCACCTGCAAGTCTCTTCCCAATAGGTTAGTCTCCAAGTCTGGTAAATACACAAAGTCCACATAGCACTGCTGAGAATTTCCCTTTACCTCGACATTTTCTATCACTGGAGCCATAAAGGGTTTCCCCTCAGCTCCTGATACTTAACAAACTCTGTTACTTAAAGACATTCCAGTTGGGAGCTTGTTCATACTTGAACGACCCACTCCCGTGTCTACCAAAAATTTGATCTCCTCGTTCTGGGAACCCACCTCAAAATTTACCAGGGGCTCTTCTCGGTGTTTCATCGCGTCTCCTAATACATACAGCCCCCGACACCCCTAGTCATCACCCTCCTCTCCCCTTAAGATTTACTCCAAGGTGTCCTGCTCCCTAGCTATTGCCTCATCCATGGATAGCTTTTTACAGTCTCTTTTGATATGCCCGCTCTCTCCACAGTAATAACACTTCCCGCTCCCTCAAGCGTTCCCAGGGTTGGTCCATGGGACATAACGGGTTTCTTCCTGTCCCCCTCCGTTTGGGACTTTGGCTTCCCTTCACCTGGCTGATCCTTGCCTGCCCGATCCCTGTCTGCCCTGACAGTCTCCCTGGCCGCTGCTACCATGAGCCGTGCCTTTGTCTTTTCCTCTTCTCTCTTCAAATAAACTTTTACAGCCTCCTTTAACAGCTCATTGAGCCTTTTTCCTCCCAACACCTGCTCACATAGTGAAACACTTTTAATGTGTTGAATAGTAAATTAATAACAATACCAAACCCAGTACATCCTATAGAGGTGTATCTATTGCAATCTTAGAAAGCTTTTCCTAATTTTTTAAAAGAATTAGCCTTCCTTTCATTAAAATCACCAACATTACTTTCGAAGGAGTCACTGCTTTTTTGGATTGTTATTTTGTAAACAGACCCAGCAGAGGTACAACAGCCATCAAGAGCAACATTCAAGAAAACGTTGACATATTGCACATTTTGGAGCAGTACCTTCATCTCTCGCTGCCGCTCCCCGGCTCCGCTCCCCCAGAACCTCACCGGAAGAGGCCGAGAGTGTGTCCCGAGTGCGGGCCGGCGGCGCTCAGCCTCGCCCCGAACTCCAAGTCCCAGCAGGCAGCGGGGCGCGCGGCCCCGGAAGCTGAGGGAGACGTTTGTCTCGCGGCAGTTGCAGCAAAGCGCTGGGGGTCGCGCGGGGCCGGCGGGGCGGTGAGTGGGAGCGGGTGATTCCCCTCCGGGCACGGCGCGGGGCGCGCAGCGCGGCCAGAGCTGCTAAGGGGGATGTGGTACCGCTCCCTGCAGCAGGCTGTTCCCAGCCGGGGAGCCGGTCTGCGGCGGAGCTCCTGAAGAGATAATGTCAGGCTCAGCAGGCTACTCGCGCGCAGCTCGGTGCCCGTGGGAAAGGCAGTGCCTCGCCGCTTTACTCAGAGCAGCCCGAGAGGCCTTTTCGGTTGCAGTATCTGTTTTGTACGTAAACAGCGGGAGTTGGCCGCTGGATTTCAAGCGGGAGGTGTATTTCCCTGCCCGAGTATGGGAAAAGAGCAAAAAGCATAATTTTGGCCATGTACAAGACGCATGAAATCCTAAATCCGCATTGAAAATAATTAAATGTCGTAATTTTAAAGAATTCCCTAGAAACCCCTTCTCTAGAAGTGGTTTCTACCCCCACTGCCTGAGTACTTTTGAAAATTTAAGTAATCTGTCTTTAGTTTTGCTATTTTGGGATCATGCTGGGGCAACAGTTCGCTTCCGTGAATTATATAAAAATTTGGACCTGAAGCATGAGGCTTGATTCTCTAGTTTTTAAGGCTGGTCTCGCATAACGCAGCAAAGTCATATGCGGCGTTTTGTAATTTATCAGATGGTGATAGAAACGTTACGTAGTGCAGTATATGAGAAAGTTAAAGTTTCTTGAACTCCAGTAACTCTAAAATTCTTGCTTATACCTAACTGGAAGTTCTTATGGGCTAATTCTAGTGATATGGAAAATTCTTTTCTCTTTGTAGTGATATGGAAAATTCTTTTCTCTTTGTGGTGATACGGAAATTTCTCTTATTTTTGATTAACAAAATGTTGAAGTGACCGTATGGTAACTTTTCTTGGAAATAAAACCTGATTTAAATTTTTAAGGTTCAGCATAGCATCTGGATCTGTCCAGGTATCAGTTGTTATTTTATTCTAAATTTTAATGATGAAAAAACAAAAAACTTAAAGCAAGACCAACTTGTTGAAAACTGAACTTCCATTAATCCTTTTGTTCCTTTAGGACAAAAAGGCTCGTTTATGATACAGGGCTTTGCTGGTAGAAGAAAGGCATTACTTAGGCAGTAGTTTTGATAGTAAGAGAGATATTTCATGGAATGTCTGTGGATTGTACTATGTCACTTCTGTCTTCTGATGGAAGTCTTTTTAACATCACAGTTAATGTGGCAGTGGATTCCTAGATATTTTTGGATTCACTAAGGATTTATATCATCTGAAGGGTGTAACAATGTGGAGGGAAAAGGCCATCCTAAGGACGTCACGTTTCTCCTTTTCATGTTTTTTCAGCATTCCTTAATTCTCTGGCCTTTTATTACATTTAATTTTCTGCACTGGAAGACAGGAAAGAAGCAGCAGTATCTTCATATATAACACTGATTAATACTTTAATTAATTCTTTTCTAGTATCACTTTGCCATGTAGATGAACTTTCTGTTGTCTAAAAAAAAGAAATGTGTTTGGATTTATGACTCATTCATAGGAGTGTCTCTATTTTAAAATTAATTTCTCTTAGGAGAGTGATTGAAAAAAGACTAAGAGGTTGGCAGGTAACACTGAAATGACTCCATAACCCCCAGCACCTCATTTCAGAGTCCCATTCAGAATGCGGAAGATGGCATTACTCACATACCAGTTGATGCCTTAAGCTTTGACCTGACTTAAAATGAACAAACAACAACAAAAAACCAGCCAAAAAAACTACAAACAAACAAAACCCCACAACCAAACACACAAAACCTCAAAAAACAACAACCAAAAAAAAAAAAAACAAAAAACAAACAAAAACAAACAAACAACCAAAAAAAAATCCCAAAACCAAAACACCCCAGAACAAACCCCCTAAGGTCCTCCTCCCACATCCACTTGAAAATACAGCCTTAGCCCAAACATTGCTGAAGAAAATAGAACTAGAACTTTAAGAGCTAATACATTCTGCTTGCATTAAATACAATTGCAGCTACTGCATAACCAAATAAGCCATATTTTGTGCATGGATTAAAAATGGCATTATGTTAAACTTGAAGGTTTTGATTGTCCTCCGAGGAATTCGGTTGAGATAGGAGCATTCGCAGTAATGCATGAGTCTGTTATTCCAGTGAATCTGTCATTGCTTTTGCCATCATTTTATATGATGTTTTGTAGTTCATTCTAGTCTCACAGTTGAACTTGCAGATGGAGAAATGTTTGAATTTTGTTATCCCTAGGTAAGCCATGCCTGTTTCTGCTGATGAAACTGCAGGGAGCCTGGCTGTGAGAGATACAGTCCTAACTCCAGGTGGAATTGAAGGATTACAAGGTTTGTACCAGATGCTGTTTATTGCAATTACAGACTTTGATCAGTAGCTTCCTTAGCGTCTTTCTAAAAATGTTTCACAAAATGAAGTTCAAAATCTGAGTTAAATTTTGAAAGGTACTGTGACTCGTTCTATGTTCAAGTAGGTTGTTATAAGAAAGAGGTTGCTATGAGATGCTAACAATGGGAAAACTCATCGAGCTGTAGCATTCATGCTTCCAGAAGGAAAGATGAAGCTTTTTTGCTGAATTGAGGATAAGATCGGATCCATTTAACAAAATGGGAACCAAAAGTACTATGCAATTCTTACATGTTATTCAGCTGCTATTAGAATGGAACTGCTGGGCTTAGTCTTGTATTTTAGTTCATTTTCACAACTGTGAGTTAATTCTTTCAAGCTTCAATAGAGTATTTCATTTTGAAACAGATTAGGAAGCATCTCAATGGTAATGCTCATCCTGTTTTTTAATTAGTATGTCTGACCATTCCTGGTTGCTTGCTAAATTGTTATCTTTGCATTGCCTGGTAGGTAATCAGTTTGCTGCATCATTTTAACTATGGATTTTTTTTAGTCTCTAAGAGGAAGGAAAAAGGAAATGATTAACCTGCCAAAAAGTCTGAGGAAATTAATCAATAGACTGACTGAAACAAGTGTAAAAAATCATATTACTTGAAAATAGTTTATTTTTTTTTACCATTTCAAAGTGAGTTAGACTTTGAATTATATGTTGTTGAATGTATTGAAGATAATTTAAAGTTGCTTTGATTTGGATAGGATCATCATCTACGCAGAATGTAAAAGCTCGACAAGTCATATCACGAATCAGTCGAGAGGAACTGGAAGATCGATTTCTTCATCTACGTGATGACCACACCCTACTCAAACAGTATGCAAATAAGCAAGAGGAGAAAATTAAAAGGTATGGAGTTTAATATTTTTATTTTAACTCACAGTACCTTTTTGGCTCTTTAAAGCGTCATCAACAAATTAAAAATCATGATGATTTCTCTCAGAACACTTTTTAATGTAATCACTGCATGTGATTTTTGTATTGATTCCTATTTGTCTCTGGGCATGTGAGATGGTTTCTGCAGTGACCCCTGTTAGATCTCTGTGTACAGAGGTACATCAGAGATGATACCTTGGATTTCCAGGTGTGCTGGTGGAGTGTTCTGGGAATTGGAGAGCAGGCTGTAGAAGCCTAATAGTTCATCATATGTTTCATTCTAGAATCAAAATGGTCTATATGGAGAGATTCTGCCCATTTTTTGGTCACTGTCTGTCTTTAAAGAAGTCAAACAGCATCTAGCTTTTTATCTGTGAATTAGCGCTAAAATGTCTTTATAATCATCGCTCCTTTATTCAGTGTAATAGATAACTTCAGTGATGAAGTCTCAAGTAATACAGGGAGCACAGTACCCAGTTTGCCCACAAATATACAAGCAGCTTTAGGCTGATTATTAAACTTTGTATGCTAAGATTTGTGTGCTTTGCCAGGACTTAATGTGGCAGCAAACCAATCTGCACTGTGAAAAACTGTTTGTAGTATCGGGATGTTGCAGGAGGGCTGAACACTGTGACTCTGTATTCACATTGTGCTAATTGTTAAGAAAGTATTTCTGCATTTAAGACAGTTTCAGGTGAGGAGCTAATGAATTCATCAAATAGTAGTTGAAAATACTGCCTATTTCATACTTTAAAGTCCAAAACATTATTTTCTTTTGACTCCGTATTCAGTGAACCACAGTCCAGTTGACCGGCGTTACATAATTTCCATCTTTTCTGTCAAGCTGTTGTCAAATACAAGATTGTAGATTAAACTAATTGTTTCATTATTTCAAATGGCAGTTCCTGTGTTTCTGTTCACAGGAAATACCACTCATCACCAACTTACACCGGGTGGGTATACTCATAGTCCACCAATGTAAATGTGTCCTTCCTTTACTAAGCTTAAATGATAAGCCTTAGGAAACTGTTATTTGTCAGTGCTGTAAAGCAGATTGCTGCTCAGTGGTTTCAGTTATCTCCAAGGAGTTCATCACAGGCAACAACAGTTATATGAAAATTTGACTTTTTTTTATCAAGGTTCTGTGCTGAAGTCTTCACAGTGGTCATGTTCCTTTCAACAGAATACTTTTTATGCTGACTTTTCACATTATTTTTCATATTTTTTAATTGTTTTTCCCAGAATGACCACCAAGTTAATACGGCTTGTTAATGATAAAAGAAAATGTGACCAGGCTGGCTCTGGACCCAGGCAGCTGGGACAGGCTCTGGAGCTGGAAGAAATGATCGAGGATTTGCGAGAAAGAGTTCGTGAGCTTGAGAAACAAAATGAGAGCCTCCGCAACAAACTCATTTCAACTAAACAGCAGCTCCAGATTCAGGGCCATAGGCCCAGTCTGTACAACTCCGTTCAATCTCGTGTGAACACAGGTCTCAGAAAAGAGATTGAGGCTGCTGGCATGCCAGAGCACACAAAGAAAGGTATAATTCAAATTTATTAAAAACAGCAGACTCTCTGATTGCTCTTGAAACCACGAGTCTGAATTTCAAAACATTTTTAGTGCAGATCAGAAAATATGCAGAGCAATTATTGAAAAATAAAATGCCTGGAAGAAATAAGGGTAGTTTAACTGTCTCTAAGGTATTAAGAGACAAGAAAACTCTATAAATAATAATTGAAGCTTCTTGTATCTGCTTTTTGTTTGGCTGATTTAAAAATACCATGGAAAACTCATCCAAAAGTCCCAGTTAGGTACGAATGTTCTGTAAATACTTGCTTTCTTTATTGAGTGCAACCATCTAAGAAATAGCTTGATTTGAAAAAAGGTAAACAAAAAATACATATTCTAGGCATATATATATATACACACACAGATACGCACACACCCACCCACACATATATACATATGTATACTGTATATATGTATATATATGTATCACAATTACCAGTATCTTAAAATAACAGTTTTGAAAGATCAAAATTCAAAATAGGTCAAGTTAATGCAGCAAAGTACGTGAGTTTTTTCAGGCATTTTGAACTGCCGGTATCATTGTACGTTGAACCTAAATGATGCAGTTCTGGGGACTGAGGGATGGCTGCATTAATGCTGTCTTTGAAATGAAATGTGTTCGTTCCCACCTCAAAACTTGGTTAATTTCTTCTTGCTAAGAGTAGGAGAAAAATGTAGAGAAACCATTGCATTTGCTCCTAAAGTAACAATTCTTTCTTGATTTCTCACTTCTCTTCTTCACCATGGGCTTGGCACGCTTCTAAACAATACAAGGAAATTATCTGCACTGCTACTAAAATATGGTCCTACCAGTTGCATGTCTGGGTGAATGACACTTGGGATTTTGCTAAGAAAATGCTGAGAAAGTGATTACAAGTCCATGTTCCTGTCTAATAATACCCGTATCTCTCTTCTTTGAAGACACGATCTCTCTTCTCTGTCTTTGAAAGTAAAATCTTCTAAAAAAAACTTTCAGGACATGCTTTTAACAGATTGCTTTAACACTGCATGGTCCATCCTTTAGATTTTACAGCAGCTTATGTTGTACATACTGTGATTATTTCTTTCCATGTGATTTTGATGTAAAAATACTTTTTATGATATATATAGAAGTTGCAATTGTTTGTACTGTATAAAGGTATAGTTAAAAGTTAAAGCTTTGTTAAAAGCTTTTTTGTTCAACGAGTCAAAAATTTATCTTTTTTTTGGTTTTCAGGAATGAGATTTCAGAGTTTAGAAGTGAGATCATCTGACCTTGTGCTTCCCGAATATGGACAGGGTCTGCTTGAGGACTCAAGGGCTGAAATCAGAAATTTGTACGATTTTCATTTTACTTATTTGTCATTATCATTCTTTGAATTTATGGTTTTCTTGAAGAAAAAAAGTATATCTTTTAAGTTTTCACTTCAGAAAATAAAATAGTTGGTTCTGACAACAATAACATTGGTAACAATGCGGAAATGTTTTATGATAAGCGAAACAGGGAATCAGCAATTTGGAAGGCAAAGTGTAGGTACATAAGAATTTGGCTACAAGTTAAAACTGGTCTCCAGTGGTGAGGGTGTCTTTGCTAGGATGCAATGCCTGTTGAATGCCTGCCTTGTTTCTTACGGGTCAAAGCTGACAAAAGGAGGAGGAAACTTAGCTGCAAAATTTTTACCAATGTAAGTCCTCAAATGTGCACCACCATTCA
The DNA here is from genome assembly GCA_013397095.1 of Sterrhoptilus dennistouni. Lineage (NCBI taxonomy): Eukaryota > Metazoa > Chordata > Aves > Passeriformes > Zosteropidae > Sterrhoptilus > Sterrhoptilus dennistouni. The sequence continues at coordinate 13,081 of VWZU01001472.1, forward strand.
GGTGGTGACTAAGTGGATGTGTTTTGCTTATGCATTTAAGTTTCATTTCTAGAGGCACACAGATTTTATGGGTAAGTGCCAAAAGCACAGTATTGGGATAGTTATGTGAAATGATTCTGATTCACTTTTGCATTTTGAAGTGTGGTTTGTGATCCAGCTCCACATTTTAATTGGAGTTGAAGCTTAGGAAACCCTTACAGCACCCTTGATGTAGAGATTGCATGAAAATAGAAAGATCTTACATAGAAAAGGTAGTTAACATCTAATTTAGAGATACTGAGGTCTGATTAGAATATTTTTCTACTCTGAATTGTGTGTTCAGAACCTGGGTTTTCTAAAAGCTGTTTGTTTATTTTCATAGTGATTTACTTAAATCAGGTTATTGATTACATTCTCTGTAAGTGCTAAATTTCCAATTTATGGGCAGGCTAAGTTTAGAAATACATAGATTAATATGCAGTCTTTTATTTTGTGCTTGAAATTTTATAAACACAAAGATAACTGGACTCATAGGAAACAATTGTACAGAAATATTTCTATAAATTACTTTTTAAATTACTTTTTAATTTACTGGATTAATTCCACTATTTAACACACATATTTTGATTTTGTTTTCTTTTTTGATTTTTTTGGGAGGGGTTTAGATTTTTTTCCCATCTCAGAATAAAAGCTTAATAATCCTTCGAAGATCTAATCCTGTGATATCTAGGAATGGTGTTTTTCTTTTGAGAAACCATTGGTGCCAATGGATTAAAAGGAGGATACGCCTAATACAGAGTATAAGAAACTGTGAACAGCGTTTTAGTGAGGTTCTGCTAAATATTATTCAGTCCACAGAAACATTTATTATGAGAGTTTGTGTTGTGTTTTGGTAGCAATTTAAACTCATATGCCTCTCTTGTGATGTATGTTAATTAGAAATACAGATTTTGCTGAACACTTGAAAGCTTGGCTTACTTGAGTACTCTTTTTTTTTTTTTTTTTTCCTTTGAAAAAATAAATAGCTGGTTTTGAAATGTAGAGTGCTTGTACTTACAGGGAGACTGTCATTGAGTCCCAAAGAAAACAAATTGAGGAATTAGACCGTGCCAGAGAGATTCTTGGGAGTCAACTAAGAAGGAAAGAGAAGGAAATTGAAGAATCCACCCTACGGCTGAAAGAGCAGGGTACAGCAAGCCAAAGGTATTGTGAAAAATTAACATCTCCATAGTGGAAGCATGAAAAGAGCTATAACATTTGTAGGTAGCTGTGGAAGTTACTACTTCTGTAAAGAAATGTGGGCCTTATTAATTTTTGTCCAGTTGGTGAAACCAAGTCATAAAATGTTTCGCCAAATAACACGGATAATTCTAAGCAAGGAGATAGCTACAATAAGAAGTTATGATGTTTTTTCATAAATGAAGAAAGAAGTTCATACTTACCATTTTAGAGAATTCTTTTCCAGGTGATACTGGTTCAATTGAAGTTCAAGTCATAAAATTTTAATCACTTATTTTTCCTTCACTTTAATTCTTACTAAATTTTAAGTGTAGGTTCATAGTGGACAATTTAGTATTCACTCCTACTCTGTAATTAAGAATCTACAAGAGTAGAAAAATACTGGCTCAGCTGTTGCAGAAAATGTTGAGACAAATTAAAGTCTCTAACACTGTTTTAATATTTGAGAGCAACATTACTTTATTCACATACTCAGCTGTTTTTCGGATGTCTAAGCTTTGTAGCCCTTTCACTTGCTCCAGCGTGGCATTGTGACAGTTTGCCCAGCATGTCTAAAATACACAAATATTGAAAGAGAGATTGCCTTTTCAGATATTGAAAATTTATTCTAATTTTATCATAAATTTTATTAGTAAAAATCCCAATTACTTCCTGCTCTCATACTTGTGGAAGTAATGGCATTTAGTTGCACCATTTGAAGTAAGGAAAAACTAAATAAATATTTTTTTTAATTTTGAATTATTTTAAACATCCTTTCTAATAAACAGTACAGGCTCAAATTAATCTTAGACTTCTAAAAATATCTGCATAGATATTAAATGTTTTTCATGCAATTAAGACACACCTGCAGCTTATTTGAATACCAGACTTAGGGTGTTGTAGTCTAAATAGCTAACTCACATTTTACAGTATTTGATAGGTGGAAACTTCACAAAATGGTATTCTCCTGGTGCCAAATACTTTGGATGGTGAGAAAGAGGGAAAACAATCTCTCTGGGCATAGGAATGTTTTCTTTTCCTGTCATATACAGTTTTATACAATAAACAAAGATGTGTATGTATTGATTGAAGTTGCCGTGTCATCAAACAGTAGAATGTTTACCTAAACTCTCTAGTGTGAATTACACAAGAGCAAATTAATTCAGGTATTATACACTACATCTTCTTTAAAGTATGTGTTTATGATGCATTTCTTTTTAAAGGTGCATTTCTTTTTACGATGAATTTTTCTTTTTGAAGGCTAAACATTCAGGACAATGTGGAAATGATCAAGGTCCGTAAACAGCTGGCTGAGAAAAGCAATGCTCTTTCAGCAATGGAAGGAAAATTTCTCCAGCTTCAAGAGGTAATTGCAATTTGGTCAGTAACGTTCCTATATTCTTATCACATAAATGTGCTAAGCAGAGGAAAAATTATACACAGGTCTTGATTCTAAGTCAATGCTGAGTACATTAAAATGAACCACATCCTACATTTACACTCAGACTACTCCAGATGGAGTAGGGATCTTTAGTATTAATATCTTTTTTTTTCAGCAGGGTCTAGCAGGTCTTAGTAATTTGATCTGCAAAGTCATACCAAGCAGATTATGAAGAATGAACTGAGTTGTCTGGCTATGGAAAGAGCTCCCTGATCATTTAAAGAGAGGACTTTGACTTAGATGTACTGATTTACCAAAAAGGAGTACTGAGCCCCTTCCGCTTTATTACTCTTTGCTGAAGCTTGGGCAGTTTGGCTCTTCTGTTCTGACATTAGGATTTAACCTCTGCTCATTTGTTCATGGAAATTATTTTAGAGGGCTACTTTAAGTAATATGTTTTCTTATAAAAAGGGCAATTTCATGAAAATATCTCCAGAACATGCAATTCCATGTTAGATTATCTATAGATTTTAATTATACAGCTTTTTTCTGCTTTTTCCTGTATGTATATGGAGAACTGCATGTGAATACAAAGGTGATGTGATAATATCTGGAAATGGGAGAGTTCCTGTAAGTAGGAATCCTAACTGCAGTAGAGCTTTATAAAGTATCCAGCCTTACGAAGTGGGAGCACTGAGTAGTCTTATAAACTCTTACTTCTGTCAGCATTATTTTTGGTGTGCTAAATAACACTTGTGCCATTAGGTTTTTGTTTGATTTAGTTTTTTGCCCATGTTTTTACGTTTCTGCATTTTGTTTTGCTTTGCCTCCCTCCTCCTCTTCAGTGTAATTCCTGTATCTTCTCTGCCAAACTGAGAAAAAGTTTAACATGGCTTTTTGTCTTTTCTCTTTAAGAAATATGAAATCTAAAATGGAGATCGTTTAACTCTAGAATTTAGAGTTAAATTAGCTCTACTTATAAAAAATAACTCTTTTTCTTAGACAGACTGCTAATATAGTTTATTCTCCATGATTTTTTTCTTCTGAGAAATGAAATACAAAAGGCTGAAGATCGAGTTGGTGACTGATTTTTCATGGGTTTTTTGTTCATTTCCAGTCTGTTCAGACTGTATGTGAACATAAACGGTTTTTACAGGATTAGCATTTAGCTTCTCCATTTAACTACTTTGTAAGAATATTGTATGGAAAAAATAAAGCTAACTTCTCTCTATCTAAAAGCATTAAATATTAGCTATATTCATGTATGTATTTGGCATAAATTATCATCCGGTCCTTTTATGAAACAGGAGATAGGGCTTTTGATTTTGTCTCAAAGCATAATTTGAATGTGATTTACATTTGAATTTTTAAAGAGTGAGGCTTACTTACAGGGTTGTGGAATGTAGGCAGTATAATATTAACTAATATTCTGGAAATAAAGGCTCTATCAGCATCCTCCATTTAATTTTAGAATTGGTTAAATGTGCCTTACTATAATCTATTGAAATAAATGAAAATGTCAAGGAAATCAGGAGTCCCTTATTGAAGTTCTTCCAGCTGGGAAATAGAGCTGAATGCATGAGGGTTGTGAAAGAATTATATATCTACAATTTTGTGTATATATAACTATATGTATAAAGATTTATATGTGTGTATACATATATATAAATATAAGTGTTAAGAGAGCTCTGGCAAGCTCAAGATTAGCATAGATGTGAATTACATTGTTTTCTGCTTGCTGCTGCAGTGGTTTTTGCGTTAGCATGTCCAGCCGTTGTAACCCCTGCAAAATCTTTTAATTGCTTTACAGCTTTATTTTTTTGTCATTTTCATCATGAGTGAACTGAAGGCTTAATGTTCATGAAGGCAAGCAGGTCACCTTCTGCTGGCCATGGGAAGCAAAAGTTACTTTCAGTTATTTGGTTCAGGAATGTGTCCTGCTGATCACATTGAGAACATCCACTCTGAGAACATCCGCTCAATAGTGCCTTGAGAGCCCCCCGTTGAAATATACTCTGTGGGAACATTCTACTAAGTCTGATCCTGATATTCCTTCCTTTTCACAGAACCTGAAGAACTTGAAGACCAACCATGATGCTTTATTAGCAAAAGGTGATGAACTGAATGTTCAGCTTAAAGAGGAGCGATTAAAGTCCTTCCATCTTCAAAAAGAATTGCAGTCGGTAACTATTTCAAACAGAAGGACGGAAGAGGTGAGATTGTGTTCAAGAGATCTTGAATCTGCTTGAGCTACATATAGATAAGGGAAGAGTTAATGATGCGATACCTTTTAATTGTGGAAATGTGAATAGATGTTTCAAACGCATTTAGAAGACTGACCTAATGTTATATATACTAGTGATATATATGCTTTTAGCACATTAAAAAGAAAAGAACAGTGGCTGCTGCTTGCATTTGATAGAATATCAACCACACCTGATCCCTGTGCCACATAGTCACTGCACCAGTATTTGGAAAATATTTGACTTAAAGCATAGGATTTCATATGAATTCTGATACTGAACAAATGGTTTGTTAACTGAGAAAAACCAAATAGCTTGACACTGCTTACAAATAATTAACAATGAATTACATTCATTGTAATTTCCTTTTGTATCCCAATGAAACTTCCTTCTTCATTTTAGTTACAGGAAAGAATAAATGATCTAGAAAAAGAGAATGAACTCTTGAAGGAAAACTATGATAAGCTCCATAACAGGTAAGTTATAGTTTCAGTAAATAAAAAATTAGGTTCCTGTCCCGTTGAATAGGTCTTCATACACTCCGTGCTGGAATGTGCATATTGAGTGTTTGTGCACACACGTAAATATGTTCATGCTCCAGTTTATCGTATCAGTAAGCATATAGTAAAACATTCATGGTACTCTGCCTGTATTTCATCTGTCCTGTTGAAATGGACCAATTTGATCTAATACTCTTGGAACAGTAGGTTACTACTTTAAAAAATGAAATTAAAAATAAGTAGGAGTCACTTGATTTTAAACATGAAAAAAGTTCTTATTTGAATTTCTCGTTATTTTCTTCTGAGTTACTGTTGAAAGAAGAATGCATCTAGGTAGATATATATTAATTTGGGCTTATTTGGGATTTTGGAATTGTTTTCTGTTGTTTTTTTAACAAAGGGATGTTTAAATTTTTCTTTTAACTTCTTCCAGCACTTCACCGTGAACCTATTTAAAGTCCCATATTTGGCAGCTTTTCCACTAATTATTTTTGAGGCATGGTTTGTTTCTTTTGTATTAGCTATCATTTCACTTCTACCGATATAGAAAAGAAGTAAGTCTAGCCAATTGCCACAACCATATGAAAGAAAAAAATGACCTTCAAATGAGCTTTTCCTTTATTTGAGATTGTGATTTTTTGCACTGAAGAGGGTTAGATAATAAGTCCCCTGTGGTGGTTTTTTTTTTTTTTTGTGGGGTGGTTGGGGGTTTTTTTGTTTCTTTAGTTTGGTTTGGGTTTTTGTTTGTTTGCTTGTTTTGTTGTTCTTTTTGTTTTTAGTTTTGTTTGTTTTGTTGTTGTTAGTTTTGTTTGTTTTGTTGTGGTTTTTTTATTTTTGTTTGTTTGTTTTGTTTTGTTTTTTTGGTTGAGGCTTGTTATATAGATCTCTGGGAGATAGGTTGCAAAATAGATTCCAGATTTTTTTAAAATACATTTTATATATATATATATGTAAAATAAAATGTTTCTTAATGGTGAGCTTCAGCAAAGGGAAGAGTTGAGGAACTGACATCTTTATTTTAAAACCCCCACAGTTGTATGATTTTTTTCACAGAATATATAAGTGAATAAACTGGTTTATGATTTGTTAAGATGAACATTTTTTTCAGTCAATAAGAATGCAAAATTAAACAATAGTAATATGAAGAGTATAGTATTCACTGTCTTAAGTTATACATTGCTTTTTATTTTTACCTGCAAGGAATTACACTGTAAATTATGTAATATAATTACTTTTATTGGTCTGAGTTACACATTTTGTTGTGGTTTCAGCAGTTCTGTATCCATGCAGTCCTTGCAAATAGATTGGCAGTTTACAAGTAAATAATCTTAAAGGCAAAATAGTTATTCTAATTTATTTTCTCGCCTTTTTTTTTTTTTTTCCCCCTTCAAGTAGGAGAAAGATTACTTTATATGTGCTTCTTAATCAGTAACAGAATTATTGTTTTAGAGTATGAGAAAACTGTTGCCACTTTGTGGTCGACATTCCCTTGACTAGGCAACTGACTTTAGGTTCCGCGTGTCTCAGAAATTTAAAAGAAATCAGGTGGATGATCCCAATTCTCTACATTAAGAGGGTTTGTATACAAAAAACCCCACGGTTTTGTAGTTGTCACTTACTGAAGTTTGCAGTGGTGGATTTTTCTGGGATATGCATCTGAATTAATTTCCTAGTCCCACAAATGTTGCATGCTGCCAACTTTTTGACTTTAGGAGCTCTAAATTAAGGCCAGTTCCTTTGCTCATCCCACAAATCTTTCATGTTTTTTAACTGCATGCAGCCTGAGAGAGCCACCTTGGTTTCAAGAGCAGCAGACCAACATATGTTTATATAATTCCTCAGCCACAATGACAGTGGTCTCTGTGCTGCTTTTTTTCTTGATTATTTTCTGCTGAAGCGGATTTCTAAAAATTTTTCATGTTACATATGTTTTATCGCAGTGTCTTCAGTCTGCCTCGTGAACAGCAGTGGAAATCAAAGGAACAGCAACTGAAACTGCAAATTGCTAAACTAGAGATGGCTATCAAATCTGATTTAGCAGACAAAAATGCAATCCTTGACAAGATCAAAGTAGAAAGAGGTATATTTCTCAAAGAACTAGTATTTTCTCGATATGTGAGATTATGCCCATGTTGGAGTAGAGATATACTGACTAGAAAAGTGTCGTCTCTCTTGCTGGTATTTTCAAAGCTGCAGTTTACGTGTACATTTGCTAAATACACCTCAGTTATAACTATTAAGTGCAAAAATTGACCCAATACAGAATATGGAGTGAATGAGGCTCATATAATTTCAGCTGCATTCATTCTTCATCTGTTGAGTTCATATTTACAGAATATAGAGTAACACTCTAACTATGTTTTTCTTTTCTTAATATGGTACTTGCAAAAGCTATATCACCCTTCCACTAGCCTCATTTCCCTTAGACATTATTCTTGTGTTTCTTGTCTTACCAGTATTTCTCACATTCTCAGCCATAAATTACAATGGCTGTTTGGTTCATGTTCATTGAAGCTTACTAACAGTAGTTAGTTAGTTTCATGCAGGTTTTAAAAGACTGAGATAAGCTTATACAAAATCTAATTTGAAACAATTCCTATAGCAAGGACTGTTGTCACTCACAAATTCATACAGTGTATATATTTACTTAGTTATGTCTAAATGCTTTTTATTTTACATGAATAAAATCTCACGCATTGCTGCATTTGTTGGTCTTATAATACTGTTTTACAGAGTGCGCTATTACAATTTTTTTATAGTTGTCTTGATAGAGAAGTATTTATTGTGTCAGTGAAAGTTAATGTGTTGCAAAAGTTAGCCCTGTCCTGACCGGAATATGGACATCAAGATTTCCCCGTACAAAATACATTTGTTTCTGCGTTTTGCAGTGAAATTTTCATGCATATATTAATATTAAAAAATCAAGTTTGTAATTTTTTTAAACCATGTTTAATTAACTGTAATATTTTATTCTTCTATATCAAGACCAAAAGGAAAAGCTGATGCAAGACAACAAAGAACTGCAGTTACGCTACCTGGAACAAAAGGAACAACTAGATGATCTGAAAAATCAAGTGAAGATTTTGACCAAGGTGAACTGTATTTTTGTTTTAAATATGAGAAAAAAAAACCTCTCTATGTTTTATGCATACTGCAGATACTTCTTGAAAGTCAAAGAATATAGAAAAATAAGTGTTTATTTATTCATGCTATAAAGCAAAATATCATGTCTAGTGAGAATATATCTTGTTATTCTGAATGCATTTCTTCAATTCACACCTTTCTATTAACTTTCAGGAAAGTGATGTCGGTGTGGCAGAACTTAATGAAACCCTCTTCGTTATAAAGGTAACTTACAAAGAATGAGAGTTTGGAACTAGATGATATTTAGGATCCCTTTCAACTCAAACCATCCTAGAATTCTGTATCTTTCATTCTCTTATTTTCTTGTTTGTGTAAGGGGTTTTTGTTTGTTGGTTGGTTTTGTTGGGTTTTTTCTGTTTTTGTTAAACCCTTGAATGACCATCACATGCTTTCTACACACCTGGAATTTTCAAGGGCTGAATTATTTGATCATCTTTTAGTAGTTGTAATGCCACAAGCTCAAATGTATGCTTTTGTTGTTTTTTAGTTACAGTTAATCAGAATGGAAGATTTAAAAATTGCCAGAATTAAATCTTAATTTATGTAAATAATTAATTATACCATCAAAAGTTAATTAAATCCAATTCACAGCCATTTAAAAATAACTTAGTTTTTCTCAGTTAAATGACTTGTCATGGCATCTTGTTATCCCTATAATGTTTACTAAAACAAATTTTGTTTATTAATTCTATAATTGATGCAAGTATACCATAAGCATGGAAGTTCCAGTATGTGGTATAGCAATGCTTAGCAACTTCTCTTTGTTTATTAAAATGGAAGACCAAAAATATTCAGAAAATACTCTGTTCTTTTTTCTCTTGCACAAATTAAAAATGGAGTGAGAGGGAGAAATCAGTGAACAAATAATTTTGCAGTGTTTCCACTGTTTGGGTAACTTATGTTTTATTTTCTTGAGGAAAAGTTTACTGTAATGATAATTATACAATGATAATGAAAAAAAAATACAGAAAACCTCAGTGAAGATTAACTTCCCATTATTAATAACAGAAGGAATGTAGACTTGAGAATAATAATTCAGGGTTCGTACATTTATGGAGGCAAGATTATTAATTATGAGAAAGGCAAATGTATCTGTATTTTCACTGGACAGATAGGCATGATTGCTTCTGAATATCTGATACATTTTAATTAGTTCCTGATAAACCTGAGATTACGTTGCTGGAAACAATCCTGACACAGTCTAGTCTACCTCATTCGTATTTTTGTGTTACCATGTGTTTAAAGTTTATAAAGTTCTGCTTACTATCTTACTGTTGTACCAAAAGGATATGCCAGTGTTGCATTTAGCCAGGCACAAATACATGTAAATCTTTTGCAAAAGTCTTTTCTAGCAATTTTTCAAATGTGCTCCAGGATCGAAAGCAACAAAAGAATGTGGACCTTCTGTTCTTGGAAAAAGCAGAAGATGATATCCATAAAGATTTACAATACTCCATGCAGGAGCTGCAGTTAACACATGCGGAAACAGTGCAAGAACTTGAAAAGACAAGGAATTTGCTACTTGTGCAGCACAAAATTAGCAAAGATTACCAGGTACTAAACTCTACTCACAGTTGAAAATAACCTGATAATAACATTTTAACCTTTGTAGCTCCAACACTTGCAAATTCAACAACAAAGCCAGTCTGTGCATAGGGAACCAACCATAAAATCTGCTGTTGCTGAAGGTATTTATTGTTTAAAAAACGTGTGATCCAAGTGACTGTAAACTGTAGTCTTTTAGCTCATCCTGCCCTTAACTCCCAGACTGTGCCTTTTTGGGATTATCTCTGAGCTCCTACCAAGTCATCACTGGAAAGATAGTAAATGTGCTTATCAAATAAGCTTCCTTTTCCATACCACTCTGCTTTCACTGTCTTCTTTCTGCTTCCACTGTTAAGTATTGCAGATCATATTTTGACTTTTCATTCATTTAATTAGCATTTAAAATAAGAAAATCATTAAAGAAATGGTGAGGTATATTGTACTAAAACCAAAGCTACTCTTGTTTTTCCTCATGATGTTTTTGGATTTTGCTGAAATTAGAACTGATTTTTTGTATTGACAAATGAAAAACTGCTGCTATTTTTGCATACTCTGTTATTTTGTCAAATCTAACTGTATTTTAACTTGTAGCCAAAAGCATGTGCAACATCAGTACAGACAATCCTCAGAAGTTCTTTTAGCATGTAATTTTTTTCAGACTGAAGTAGAAACAATGACGAGAAAGATGGAAAGTCTACAGAAAGACTGTGAGTTAAAACTGGAACAATATACCCATCTTCTCGATATTAGAGCTGCACGTATCAGAAAACTAGAAGGTATCTTTAAATTATGTTCTATTTTTTAATATATATTTTATCTCTTTCAAATTACTGTTGTAAATTTGTTCTCCAGTTGAAATACTTCTCCATTCCTAAAACTAGCAGAAAGATCAATTCTTTCATGGAAGGGTATCTACTCCAGTTAATTTTCATTGACTTAAATGATAAATCCAACAAAGTGTTTGATACTGCAGCTATTGCTGAATAAGATAAAATAAAATGTTTATTGCTGAATAAAATTACCAAACTTGGGGTTTTTTTAATAAATCATACTTTTATGGTCAGCCTTTTACTTTGCAGTACTATCATTACAGAATCACTTTGTGTTGCTAAAATCCCTCAAGTGTTGTTATAATACTGACATAGTATTTAAACAGGACGAATTTCAATATTTTTAAGTGGCTTCACTGTGTAAAAGGTGCCTAGGAAGCCTCAAATAGGGTATTTTACAAACACCAACATTGAAACAATTTTCACGTTTTGTCTCCCAGTTGCATCTACTATATCATGGTTTATGTCCTAATTCTGTAAGCATGTATTTTGATTTCTTAAAATCATACAATTCCAGAATGGCTTGGGTTGGAACCCATTTCGTTCCAAACCCCTGCCAGGGGCAGGACACCTTCCATTAGAAGGCTACTCAGAGCCCTATCCAATCTGTGTTAATCACTTACTAACCACTTACCACCTGCGGCTGGGAAACATATGAAGGTCTTTGCTGATAGTTCTATCCGTTCAATATGTAACAGATGGTAAAAGTCAGGTGTGTTATTTCTTTCTCTGGCAAATTTAGATCAACTGTACAAAAATACGCATCTTAAATCTCTGTTACATTTGCACAGCAATACTTAATTTGGCTAATTGCATAAGACTTCTGAATTTTTGCTTTTTAACTCCCTTATAACCCGATAATAACTGTTAGGTGCCTGTATCTCTGTATACTGAGGAAGCTTCTTGAGGAAACACTCTTGACTGTTGTCAGTGTGCTCAGCAGGCATTCAGTGTTGTATGAATTCTTTTTGGTAATGCCTTTATGAAAGTAACATTATTAATGTAATTGAATTATGCTTTTATCCTTTGTTTTCAGTCATTAATTGTATTTGATTTTTTAAAAAGACAATCATATTATAGCTCTATTTCATCTGTTGCAGCCCAACTAAGAGACATTGTCTATGATACAAAACCACTTAAGTCCAGACCAGAAGTATTGCCAAGTGATCCAATGGGTGAATTTGTTGAAACTGTTCGTTTAGAAAGAGGAGAGAACCTGTTTGAAATTCATATCAGCAAAGCGATCTTCTCTTCTGAAGCTATGCACACTTTTGGTGACTGGGAACCTGCAACCTTTTGTACTTACGCCTTTTATGACTTCGAACTTCAGATAACCCCAGTAGTTCATGGGAACGCCCCATCATATGACTTCACTTCTCAATTTCTTGTGCAGTTTGATGACATCTTCTGTCACTATATACAGGAAAACAGCATCACACTTGAGGTTCATCGTGCGTATGGCATAGATTATGAAACAATTGCTTCTTGTCAGCTTAAGTTCCATGAAATCTTGGAAAACGATGGCAAGATCTACAGCACGGCAAATTTAGTTGGTAGTTAATATATCACAAAGTATTCTGTTTCATTATGTATCACTGTATTGCAAGTGATAAATAATGCATATTTCACCGAAAATGAGTTTGTACATTACTATTTCAAAAGAAAAAAAAAGTGTTTACAAGAATGATATTTTCTGTTGGATGTGCAGTGTGTTCTTGTGGTTCTGCCAGCACAGAAAGCTGTGGAAAGCTGGGATGGGTGCAGTTTTGTCTGTATTAGCTTATAGCCACAGGGTAAGAGGGGAAATAACCCGAAACAAGAAGCACCCTCACTTTCATATCAAACGTATCAAATATCAATGCTTTATATCTGATCTGAATGTCATAAGTATATTCTCTCGTTCCTTATCAATAAACATAGGAAGAAATGGTATAATCTGAACTGGTAAGACAAAAGTTACCATATAATAGTGAAAAAGATACAAATTATGGTGACTATGATTAATAATATTTCATATGGTAGCATAATCTAGAAGAGTGTTTATGTTTTGTGCATTGTTTTAGGCACATTCATATTCATTATATGAAAATAATTCTAAGGTATCCTGGACAAGACACTTCTAAGAAGTATTGAATGTTCTGTGCTGCTTTTAGAAACGTTTTGTCAGATCAGCCTGTTCAGTGACCTCTTAACTGCCCACTGTTGTAGGGAATCTGGTTTAATGAGGCATTGTAAAGTGGTACTTTTGCCAGTAATTAAAATTGCATACCACTTTTTGGGACTCTTCTAACTGTTAACATACAAAACTGTCCTAAGCTTTTTTTGCCTTAAGGAGATAAAAATACTGAACTTTGATTTGACACTGTAGTGAATCTGTACATAGAGAAAAATGATCATGTTTTGATTTTGGATCATACAAGGGAAGCCTGAGTTGTTGTTTCTGTTTCTGACATGAACTACAGATCTCCCATCACAGGCACTGGTGTATTGCATAGGCACAATCTTTAATTTGTGGCTGTTCTATAAATCTTTAATTTGTGTTTTTCCTAGCTTTTGAGTAACCTACCTTAATGTTGAAAAGAAAATTAATGCAATCCCTTATTTATTCCTTAGGAAAAACAGGACACATTCAAAATTATGGTACCGTAGAATACTGGATCAGGTTACAAGTTCCTATGGACCAAGCTATTATTCCCTACAAACAGAGGTCAAAGGCTCTGGGATATATAACACCCAGTTTTAGGGAACATGAACAACCATCTAAGGTATGTTTGGGTCTGTACTTGATAGAGAGAATTACTTTGTGGAGAAGCTTCAGGGTGACCTAACTGCAGCCTTCCAGAACCTGAGGAAGCCTACAGGAAAGATGGAGAGGCTTTTTTACAAGGGCAGAGGACAAGGGGGAATGACTTCAAACTCAAAGAAAGTTGGTTTATATTAGAAGGCAGAAATGCTTCACAGAATCATAGAATAGGCTGAGTTAGAAGGCACCCATCAGAATCATTGAATTGAACTCCTGGCCCTGCACAGACACCCCAACAATCCCACCCTGTGCCTGAGACCGTTGTCCAAATCTCATGCACCTCTGGTAGCCTTGGGGCCATGACCGTTCCCTGGGGAGCTTGTTCAGTGCCTGACCACCCTCTGTGAAGAGAACCTCTTCCTGATGTCCAGACTGTCCCTCTCCTGACACAGTTCCAGCCATTCCTTCAGCTAGCACAGGCTGCCCACAAAACCTGGGGCTGCCCCATCCCTAAAAGTGTCCAAGGCCAGGTGGGACAGGGATTGGGTGCACCTGGTCTAGTGGAGGATGTCCCTGCCCAGGCAGAGAGTTTGTGACTAAATTTTAAGTTCCCTTCCAATCCAAGTCATTCTGTGATTCTGTGGTAGTTTTGATAAACTGTTCAATTCTTTCTTTTTAACTTCAAATAGCTTAGGTCAAGTCTTGATATGTTTAAATGTAATAAAGTTAAAGATTCTTGAACTGGAAAATACGTTAGCAGTTTTTCATATCAAGAGATCAAGAACCAGTGGAATTATACCTTGCCTGAAGAGGCAAAGTCTTAAACTTATTTATTTTTACTGAAATTGTGACTAGAACGTTTGACATTATATTTCATTTTCTTGAGTGGCAGGTGTTTTAGTATCATACTCATAAATTTTAAACCAGCTAGGTGTCAGATCCACAGAATGGGTGAAGCAGTTGTTCAAAAAGGTCTTGAAGTTCTTAACACTAGAGTGTTATGAGATTGAGATTCCTCCACATTGAGTTTTTTACTGGGTTTTATAGCTGGATATTGAAGAGAATTTTGATACTATAAATCACTGTACAATCACATTTAAATAAAGGCCACAGAAAAAGTAGGGACTTTCAGACATCTTTAACAGTTGTTTGAGATAAAAGCAAACAGGTTGAAATGTATAAATTAAAATACTAGCATTTTTAGCGGGCTTTTTTTTAACCTAAGCTGTTTAAAATACTCTTATGTTTGGAGTAACTCTAATGTTTTATATTATTCCGTAATGTAAATTTATTTTATATATAGAATCTCCATGGGTTCCATGATGTAACCTGAGAAGTATGTTGTGTATGAGTTCTATTAAACTGTGTCTGATTAGAATTGAATCTAGGGCCGTTAGATTTGGCTTTGAAAAAAAATAAGAGTTCCTCAGAATTTACTGTAAAATAAGATGGCAGTAAATTATCTTCAATATATTTGTTTATTACAGACACCAACACTCAAAACGAAGCAGCCTGCAGCTCAAGCACACAAGAGAGTCTCTTTTCTGGATCTTAGTACAATGCAGATGGCAGTAAGTTCTGAGTATTTCTGTCATGCACGTTGAAGCATGAAAGGCTACTTACGGCTCCATATGGGCAATTTGTAGAACTAATAATCAAAAACACTGTATTATTTTAGCAGCACAATACTGGGATGTCCCAGGCAACGAATGATAGCATAGTACTGCATATAGGTGGGAGATGCAATGTGTAAATTTTCATCTGAAATAATTTGCATTCAGAGAATTAAGAATAGGTTGTGTTTAGTCTTTTAAGTAAATCCAGTAAGTAGATTCTTCAACAGGCAGTTACAAAAGGTTATGTTTATATATTACATATAATTATAATACTAATAATATTGCATTAATTAAAAACTAGTTGTGGGGGTTTTTCCTTTCATAAATTTTATTCTTTGAAAGGTTAACATCAATTTTCAATTAACAGGTTCTGTTACTGTTTAGTTTACTATAACTAGAACTTCATTGAGAGCTATACCGTACAGACTGGAAATAAGAAATCAATCTGTTGCGTTTATTAACTTAAGAAACCAAAGAACCCTTGCGTTTATTAACCCTGAGAAACCAAAAATATAATATAATCTTTTGAGAGCTTACATAGGAAAAACTGAAATGTTAGCTGGATAATTGCACACACAAAATATCTTCAGCTGTCCAAACAGTAACATCTCAAAGTTTGACAATTTTTCACAAACTAGGATTTTCTAAGTGAGACAGCTACTTGGTCTCCATCAGAAGTCTTCATTGCTGGGCTGGCAGCTCCTCTAGCTGTTTTAAAAATCTAAAACCTCATTGTCTAGTTAAAGACAAAGTACTATTAGGCCAAAATAATGAAACAGCTGGGCCTTCTCTGATGTCTAAGTCTTGTGATGAAATGGCAACAAAGTGTCCATGCAAGGAAAACATGCAAGTTCAACAGATTAAAATGGGAAGTCTGTTTAATTTTCCAGCTAATTTTCTGAATAGCAGAGAATCTAGTTCTTAATAAAAGTTCTTATCAATGTGATACATGCTGATGCAAATAGTTTTTTCATGGATTCTGAGGGTGGGAGGTGAGGCATCAATGCCTCTGTGAAAAATGCAGTCCTACAGGGGAATTGTTGAATAATAAATAATGCACTGCAAATTTTCATGGAAGGTGCCTTGTCTGTAATGCAGTATCCACTGATGAGGTATTACTCTGTGTAATTGAACTCAAAGAGAAGGAAAAAAATAAGATTACTTCAGAATACATTGTGCACTAAAGATATTTTACCTTAGGTGACATATTTATACTGTGTAGCAAAACTGATTCTGTTTTTATATTATATTAATTTGTTTTTGAGAAAGAAAATACTGTATAATTTAAGTTAGAAAATTGTTAACTGAATAAGGTGGTGGTGGTGTTTTCTGTGTGTTTTGGGGTTTTTTCAAGACGGAGTCTTGCAGAACTTTTAGAAAAAGATTAAATATAAATGAATCTGGGAATTAAACAGGCTGTATATATGTGGACAGATACAAAATTATTATAATAGTTATGTTTTCACAAATACAGTTAAATATCTTTCTGCTGTATATGAATTGTATGTTGCAGTAGTTGACATCTTCTCATTGTTTCCTGCACTGCATAAGCAATACAATTGTTAAAAGCCTCTGGATAATGAACATGGGCCATAACTCTTCAAGATTTGAACTTTCGTAACTTCTGCTATTTAAGGAGTTTTATAAAGACTGTAAGTTTATCCTTTTCTGTAGCATGTGGTACAGGAGGCTAAACAGCCGGCAGGTGACAGAGTGAAGGAGATGACTGAAGAAATTCAGCAGGAAAAAGAAGAGCTCTCTCATCTGTCTGAGAAGCAGTTGGCTGACCAAACATTGATTACTTCTAGTGATGAGACAGAATTAGTTGAAGAATTGGAACCAGAAGGTAGAATTAATTGTTATTAATAAGTAGCTGTATTTTCTGAAAAAATCTGTCTCTATTTTCCTAAGCATTTCTTATTAGTAGTGGAAGCTGCCTCATCATGAGAAACTTCATTACATAAATTATATTATGTTGTACTTTACAGCTGAAGCTGAGTGGTGGCTGTGTTTGCTTCCTAAATAGAAACCGTATTGTAATTGATTGCAAAAATCTGATATGTTATTTAGATTCGTAAAATATTAAAGGAAACCTGGCTTCTATTTTAAATGTTTTCATTCTCCCTTAGAACTATGCTGTTCCAAAGACTATTTTAATGAATATGCTCCTTTTGTCTGCAGATAACAGCCAATGCTGATATTTGAATCTTTTCAGACAGTGAGAGGGCTCTAGTGTGACACAAAGTTGTTTGATTTATTTAAAGGTTGTAAAAGCCAGGTCATCCTCTTCCTCCTCCGAGCTTAAACTATGTATTATGGCAATAACCAAGTCCATGATACCAAGTTTAAAATAAAGGCAGAAGCAGAACACTAAAATTTTATGTTTAGTTGTTTGCAACTTTTGCATAAGAATTCATTAAAAAGATTGGAAAAACTTACTGAATGTTGGCTTTGAATACCAGTTGTCTTTATAATTTGCTTCATGGAAAAAAAATGCTCTAGAATGTTTCAGAAAATAATGCACCTGCATACAGAGCTACTTTTTTACTAAAGAAAAAAGGTGCATTCTGCTTTCACATATGCATGGTGTTAAATGAAGTCAGAGGAAATCAGCAAGTTCAGGACATATTCTTAAATAAAGCTAACATATTCATATTCTTAAATAAAGCTAAATAACGTTGTGCATACTTAGTTCATTACAGGACTTACTCTATTTGCCACCTTGCATCTGGAAAACTTTACTTTAAAAAAAAAAAACAAAAAACAAAAAATACCGATTAGATGACTCTAAAGGTCATTGATTCACAGTGTTAATCTCCTTCAAGGAAGAGAAGATTTACCTCGCACTTACTCTTTTTATATTAGAAAAGGAAATTTATTGCTATCAGATTTCTTACTAAGTCTTAGGTGGTCTAAAATACAGTGGGTGTTACCTGCATTGATTTTTTTTTTCTATTTTTTAAAGGTCAAGAAGATCATCAAGAGGATGATGCTGTTGAATCAGTAAAAACTGACAGTGATGACTGTATTATTTCAAGTCCAGTATCCACAAATATGAAACAGCTGAGTCAGAGTATACATGGAAATTATTTGGTAAGACTAAGAAAAATATTTTAAGCCTAATGTCCTCTAAGAGTAGCTTTGCTATATCTAACATTAGTTTTCCGTAAAGCTGTAAATGTACACTATCAAATCTCTTTACCTGTTGTTAAAACCAGCAATTCAGGACTTGAAGTCACACATACAAAATACCCTATACATACAAAATAACCCATAATTTGTTCAGCAAAATGTAAACTATCTCCATATTAAATAAGAACGTTAATTTGGAGTCCTGACTGAATATAGAAAGCTAATACTTTGAATGTGATTTAATACTTCAAGTGATTTAAGTTTAGAAATAAAATTTGTCAAAATATTTCCATATAGAAGAAATATTTTTAATAAAGGTATGAGAAGAAAGTACTATATTGAAAAGAAATAAGTTTAAAAAAAATAAATCAGCATTTCAATTTCCAGTGTGTTTTGTTTGCTCTTTGAAGAATATCATCACTGAAGGTACATATTCCGGTTTTGAAACCATAGTGGGTTTTCTTTCTTCTTTCTTCCCAGAGTAACTTTGGGAAATATTTGTGACTCTTTCTCTTGAGTCCAACATGCCCACTTAAATAAAAGTTATTAAAATTTATCTGTACATAAATATTCCAGACTTCGCAGAACAGCATGAAACAGTTTTATATAAGGAAAAGAATAATGTCATTTTCATTAAAGATAGTAAGAAAAGGCTCCGGTGAAGAAAAAGTTGGGATATTGCTTTTATTGTCACATGTTAATTTTAACTTTTTAAGGTGTATTTGATTTAACTAGGCAAGTTCACTATTTGAATTCTTTACAAATAAATTATTACTTTACATGCTAACAATTCTGTGATTTGATGGATTTTTATTAAACTGTTTGTAGTATAATCTGCAGTAGGTACTAATAATTCTCTTTTATTTGGAAAACTTCAGGGCCTTGTATTACTGACAGTATTTTCAGCAGTTACAGGATCACTTTGCTATGTCGGTAAAAATGATGACAGCTGAAATTTGTGGTTCAGATGGCATTATTACATAAAGATAACTGGCAGACTATGACTAATGCAAATATATTTTAAACATTGTATCATCAGTATCTCTTGGAACAACATTCCTGGCTACAAACTGTAGAGCTTTAGATTTTTGTTTTGTATATATCAATCAGTATTAATTGTATTAAAAAGCTGATGATTTACATATAGATATATATGTATGTATGTTTGTTTTGCGTTAACACTTAAAGAAAGAAACGGAATTTGTATTATATTTTGTTTTTAAATAGGAAGTTGAAAAAATCTGGATTAAAATCACATCACTCAGTCTTACTGAGTCACGAATTACAGCAGATGAAACAATACAGCAGCTGTTTGTAGAATGCAGATTAAACAGTTTCATTGCAGAGGAGACCCCACTGTCACTTCCAAAACCAACAGGTGGTCAGAGGATTCACTATAATTATAGCACTGGTAAGTCTTGAGTTATTCCTGAGCAGGCTTGGTTCTTCTCTTAAAATTCTGTCTTAAAAAAATACCTTCAATAAAGCCTACTTCCTATATATTGTAGTTGGATTTCTCTATGTGCTGACTCTATTTGCCCATTTTCCAGATATTTTGGGAAATACTAGAAGTGATTTTTAAGAAATGAGGTAAGTATGAAATTATCAAGTATGAAAAGAAATGCTGAAGGAGGCCAGTATGAAAAATGGTAACATCACAACAGGCTTGAATATGCTGGTAGTGCATAAATTTCAAAATTAGACTATACATAACTAAAATCTATATATTGTTTTTAGAAGAGCTAGATGATCTATTTTTTCTATCGATACATGATGATACAGCAAAAGAAAAACATTTTAACCTGTACATCTGAAACACAATTAAAAAGAGAGAATATGTAATTGGACTTCATCACTACTTGCAAATACTCAGTGTTCCTTTAATTACAACTTTTTAATAAGGGAACTGATTCATCCATGTTTCATACTAATACATTGTTAATTAATACTTTATATTTGCACTACTAGCATACATAGAACTATTATAGTAATTTATAATTCTCTTGTTAATTATTTCCGCAGCTATTTAATCATATTTCAATTATTCATTAACTTTTTCTTTCTGGTAAAATTTTATTTAATTTAAGATTCAACCTGAGTTCCTCAGTCTTGGACTTTAGCTGAGAATATTATGGAGTGGGTCAACCAGTTCTCTATTTGTGACAAACCCTTAATACAGATTTCATAAATGATTCAAACCCCAGGCAGGAATGAGTAAATAAAATTTAATTGGAACCCATTCAAATTACAAGGCAAAGGACAACAGCCCTGAGAGAGTAGTGAGACTCTTCCTGCCCATCAGAAGCTCAGACTCACAAAAATCGCAGCTCTGCCTTTTATACATTAAAGGTATTATTAATATTAATGAGCAGTCCTTATATATCCTTCCAGCCCTCCCACAGTCTGTGGTTTTGCACATCTATGTATACTTGGCTCCTCCTAGGGTCTTTGGCCTTATCCTTTTATGTGAACTTGACTCCTCTCAAGGCCTGTCAACAAGTGTCCCTCACTCTCTGCCGCCTCTTGCAAGGGGCAAATACATGCCCTTCCCCACGTTTTTGGCAGCTCTGTCAGCTAGAGCTGCCAGGCAGTAACCACAAAAGGGGATGGGAGGATTGAAGAGAGAACAGAAAAAGGTTCAAAACCATACTGGAACAATAAAAGTACATGCCAAAAGAACTGTAAACCTTAACAGAACTTCTCCCCACCATACTTAATAACTCCTCATATACATGAGCCAATCACTGCCTCTTATTCTTAACACAGACATTCAAATTAAGCATTCTTTTAAAAAATAATTATGTAAAAGTGGCTTTGCAGAAACGGTGTCTCAGGTCTTTAAAATTGCTACCATCTACAAACATGATTTTAGAATGCAGCTTGCCAAAGAATTCACTCATTTAGATCCTTCTCTTATTCATAAACTATTGGATCGTTGGGTGTGTAGCTGAAGACTGAAATGAATCGGAAATCTCACATCAACCACTGCTACGCTGGCATTGCCCACTTGAAAGGAAATATAGATGACAAATTTTCTCCAGTCCATTGGTGTGAAGATTTCTCATATTGAGATACTGTGGCAGGAAATGAGGATTAAATTACTGAGGCTGTCAAAAAGGATAAACATATTGCACATTCTCATTATCTCTAGCTTCTTTAGTGGAAGAAAATACAGTAAATCACTTCAAATACAAAGCAGTAAAGACCCTTGGCTTTTAAAACCACGGCTGCTATTGCCATTAATAGAAGTGGCAGCTCTGTGACATGCTTGGATGCTGCTTGTATCTTTTCTGAAAGTGCTCATATAAACCCACCACTGACACACCATTAGATCACATGGTTCTAACATTTGATTCTAATGTTGTTTTTCCTTAGAAGAGGAAATAAACACTTCCTTTATTTTGTTCTTTCTTCTAATAGGTGAAAAACAATTGATAACCAGTTATATTAATTTATTTGCTTTGCAGTGATAAATTTGGATAAGGAAGATAATCATGCAGAAAGAGAGTATCTCAAGTCAATTCTTCTAAAGCCAGATCTACCTGCTGACAGGTACAGATTAACGCTGAAAACCTCTATTATAAGTCTTTGTAAATAATGCTCGTGGTTTGCCTTTTTGTTTACCTTTACTGACAAGGTAACCCTAAGTACTTAATGCATAACCAAAAAAAAATAATTGTTTCAGCTAGGAATTATGCCTTCATTCTGATGTGGCCGCTGGTCTTATTTCTTCTCCAAGTAGGTGCATACGGAATTGAATATCGCAAACTCATCTAATGTTTGTTTAGTGCTGTGGTTTAATTTTGGGAGGGTTGTTTGTTTTGTTGGTGGTTTTTTTTTAAACAAGTTTGTTTTACAAAATAATTTAATTTTTGATGCAGTAATTGAATCAGGCAATAACAGTTCAAGTTGGAGCTTCAGAGGAGAAACCCTGAACAAAGGAACCCCTGGGCTTTCATACCCTCACAGGACAGTCTGGGGGTCATCAGCTCCTGCCATGTCCCTGAGTGTCCCTCACCTGGCTGTACCCAAAGTCTGGGGGTTATTGCCTCCTGCTGTGTCCCTGGGCTCTTTGTTGTGCTAAGGGCTGGTAGCCTCTTGTCTTGGGCTGGGCTCCTTCAGTGCTCAACCTGCGGCTTCTCCTGAGCCATCTACACTGGATGGATTCCTCAGCACAGTGAAACAATAACTGGTCTGTGTGCTGCAGTTTGCCCTATAAGTACTTAGATAACTATACTAAATATTTTACAAACTTGAGGTAAAAATAAGGTAAAAGAACAGCAGTGAGCTTTTTCTCAAAACAGAAGCATTCATGCACCATCCTGTCACTACTGTCCCCTGTGTTACTACATAGGTTGTTTCCCAGACTTAGGAGAATGTCTGGTTTGGCTTGTGCTGAAATTTCAGTTCTGTATTGACTAAATAGGAAGGCAGAAGTTCATCAGTAGTCCAGTTTCTCATTTTATCGTAGCAAGATGACCACCAAGAAACAAAATTTATGGGAAGATTCTGTCCCTACACCAATGTTTCCACTTCTATGCATTTTAAACTTGTAAAATAGTGTGGGTTTTCTTTTTTTTTATCATTTGTAATTTGATTTTTTGACCCATTTTAAAAGCAAAATACCTTTGTTTTTGTGTGTGTGTTTAGCCTAAAATTTACAGTGGTCAGTGATCCCCCAGATGATGAACAGGATCTCGAATGTGAGGATATTGGGTTTGCTTATGTCAGTTTAAAAGAGATATTCCAGAAGCAAAGAGATATCATTGAGCAAGATATTGATGGTAAGTTTTAAAAATCACTTTCTTGTAAGCTTTTGTACCCTAAAATTTGTTGAATTTCTACTTTACTTGGCAGGCATTACTGTGCAAGTAATTGTTTGACATAGTTTCAATTAGAAACTCTTTAATATTAACTAATAACTTCCACATTCTAAATTCTAAAAAGAATCAAATTTCCATACTCTAGAAAAATAACATACAGATTTGATGCGTTTCCTGCTGTGGCTGAGCAACTTAAGCTTTTCTCCACCAATAATTTTTCTCGAAGTACAAAAGCTCCTCCAAAAATGTATTTTGTAATCTCTCATTGGAAGATTGATTTTTGTTCAGGAATTTATGACCATACTGTCATAAATCCCATTTGATAATATTGATCAGTTATGCAAATATAATTTTTGAAAGTCACTTTTCACAAAACTCTTAAAATTCCTAATCATCATCTGAGAGAATTATTAGGACCAGGAGGACTAGGTTTTATTACTAGTTACTGTAAACTAATCATTACCATGTAATGACAACTACTTCAATATTGTGGGGAGCATTTCTTCCCCTAATCATCTGACATTTAAACTAATTTTTATTTTATGTTAATTATAGCTATGAAAATGATAATAGCTAGAAATACTTTTATTCTTTTTCCCTTCCACACTTCTCCCCTTTCCTGCATATGCTGTACATTTTATTGGAGATTGTTATTGCATCCATAACATATAAACTTCCATATTTTCTGAAAATTAAGATGTTTCAGAGAATTTAAATTAATTTTATGTTAAAATATGTCAGATCATGGAAAAGAATATATCTGTATATTTTCTTGGATGAAGTTGTTGTAAAAGGATCAGTTCTTCAGATCTGGACAGAGATGTCAATTAAATGTAAGGGCACAGTAAACAGAATTCCTAAGTAGTGTTATACACGTTCTCTGAATTGGATAATGGTTTAAGGAAAAATAATAAACCTAGACACAGGGAAGTTCATAGGACACTACCACAAGAAGGTCAAGTCATTCTCAAGTTAGATGCCAAACTTCCTTTATTCTTTTTGAGGCTTGCAATCATATATCTTTTTCATATTGTTCCTTTCAATACTACTTTACAATTGCTGATTGTGTCAAAGTAGTTTATGTGAAATTTGAAGCAATTAAGTGAATGACTAAGCAAGAAGATAGATGAAAAATATAGTCAAAACATCTAACAGTATGTCTCAGAGATAATAGGACAGTATGAAAAGTGAGAAAATACAATTAGTGTTATCTTCTGATACAATTAACTACAATTATCCTGCTCTTCTTTTAAGTAAAAAGGATACAGTCCCTTGAAGTCTGTTCTTGAAGCTGACAGTTCACTGAGTGATTCATTGAGGCTGATTTGGCCCAATCCATCATACACAGTGTAGAAAATGCATTAATTGGTGTATTTTTACTTAAAACTATGTATGTAGATATGTCTTTAATAGAATTCAGGACATCTTTATTTACATATTGTGAAAAATAATTATTTTATATAGACAGTTATTATATCAATAGTTTCCTTTTTAAATTAATTTCAACACTAATACTTTTGTTGATGTTCTGGTTCTAAGAGTGGTTAATTAGGGGAAGCCTGAGGACCTGAGCCGCAAGATTATTATTTATTTATTTATCCCTTTTTTTAACGTATGTTAGTTGCCCTTTAATGTGTCCAAACACTAAAGAAAATTATCAAAACAAAAGTGAAATCTTAAATTAAATAGCTAATGCTGATTTCTGATGTTTCCTTTGTAGTTTTTGATTCACAACATGCCAGTACAGTAATTGGAAAGCTCACAGTGACAGTGGAAGCCCTCAATGCACTGCGTTCAGTCCATGAGGAATGCAAAAATGATTAGGAGGCAGGAAAGGAACATTTGCCTATTGAAGTTCTTGGTCCCAGTGTAAAGATACACCTGATGGTTGATCAAAAATGAGATCTTTGTCATTCTTACAGTATATTTAATGTAAAATGTATATGAAAAAGATGCTTGATGTCCAGGTATAAAGTTTTGTACACTTTTCAGTCTGTTTTCCTGTTTCTAAGGTCCTTGCTGAATCATACTTCAGGCTCTCAACACTTGATAGTATAACAGTCTAACTTAGTTCCAACAAAGTTTGGTTTCAAATGCAAGCTTGTTTGTAAATCATCAGATACCAGTTGAGGGTATTTTGTTGAAGGAAATAAGTGATGGTGAACCTTCAAATGGAAATGCTTGTAGATTCTTACTAAGAGTAGTTCTATCACAATACTCTGTCAGAATACAATCATTCATGTTAGAAGTGACCTCAGGTAGTTTTTAGTCCAGTCACTGCAGGATTAGGTATTATGTTAGGCCATGTTGCTTAGGGCTGTATCCAGCCTGGTCTGAAAACCTCCAAGGATGGGGACTGTTTAACTGCTCCAATGCCTGACTGTTCTCATAGTGGAAAAAGGAGATGCGTTTCTACACGTCACTTCAAATTGAAGCCAAAGCTAGATCTAAGTGGAGCAGCTTTTGCACTTAATACACCATCTAATAATTTAATTGGATTTGTTGTTTTTTTTTAATTCTAGGGATGGCATTATTGTTATCAGTGTGGTTTGCACAGGTAATGTTTCTGTAGATTTCAGTGCTAAACAATCTGTTATGGTTTATCCCTGCGTTCGGAGTTTTTTTATATTAGGCATAGATTATTTGAAGAGTTAGGATAGCTGCAATAGTGAAAGACAGGTCTTCTACACAATTAGCAATTATTTGTTTCATATTTTTGCAGATTTGGAAAACAATCTATTTTCTATTTAGATAAACTGTCACTCTTGTTAAATGCAGAATTATTTCCATATGTATTAAAGTCACAAGAACTTAATCATTCTTGAAAAAATGTTGCAAATATGTGGTACTTCTACTGCTACAAAAAAAAAAAATCAATAAAATAAACTCTCTTTTGCTTGTTACAAGCTGATGGTTATTCTGATTACCTACTCATAAGTAGCTACACAAGCTGACAGCCTTTGACTTCAGTGGTAATGAGGCTGTCATCTCACCGCTGCTGCAACCTCATCTCTCATCCACCGCTGTCACCACCGGGTGCCGCATCCAGTGCCCTGCCGCGCTGCTCCCGAGCACCCGCGCAGGCACCAGGAGCAGTGGCGGTCCCAAGGGGCACTCAACACTGGGCGGCAGTGCCATCAGCGCGCCGAGCGCCGCCGACATCGTGCCTGTGCGGACCGGGAGCGGCCCGGACACACGGGTTTAGCTGCTTACCTGCAGTTCGGCATTTTGGCCAGCAAGTGGCAGCAGGGAGAGACACTCGCTTTCGATCAACGCGCATTCGCGGCTTTCTTGACTGCAGGACCAGCTACTGACCGGACGGTGGCGCCCGCCAGCGCGGCTCGGCGGGGTCCCAGCCCGGGGAGCCCTCCGGGGCCACATGGCGGGGGCAGAGAGCGGGAGGTAACAGCCGAGGAGCGGGAAAAGGACACGGAGGCGTGGATGCACGCGAAGAACAGTATCAAAACACCAGATCAACCCGCGATAATGCTCAACAGACAATTCATTTGGGGTAACCCACACGAAGCAACCTAATCTGGCTAACTGACCCACACTGGATAATCCATTGCTGCATTTCACCATGGACACCTGATGAGGCCAATAAAAGAAGCCGGTTTGCCAATCCTGCACATCTGTGCCCCATCCATCTCACAAGGCCAATGCACGCAGGCAGAGTGGGAGAGACCCCAGGGCTCCTCTTCTCCAGGCCAAACAGAGCAAAGGTTGTCCCTTCAGCCTCTTCTACGCCTCCATCACTCCAGCTCTTCTACTGGCATTGCTGCACAGTGCCCATACCTGCTTGGACCTGGTGGCTCCAGCCTGCATGCGATGTTAAGGCACTGCCTCCCCTCCCTAGTGCCTCCTCCACCCTTGCTGGCACAGCCCAGTTGTGCGGCTGCCCTTGCTGACTGGGCACACTGCCCACACCTGCCCACCTTGTCCTCCAAGGCCATTTCTCAACTAGTCCCCAGCTCCCTGGCTCCTGCAGGGCATCAGCACACTGCCAGGCTGGTGCTTAGTGTCCCCAGTAGCCCATTCCCCTCCTGCTTAGTCCAGGTTGTCAGTGTAATGTCTTGCACCCTCTACCTCCAACAGAAAAGACACGGAAGAGTGATCCTTGAGGGATCTCCCCAGCGCATGGCCACCAGCCAGGCTTGGAGTGCCAATACCCTTGAATCCCAACACAGCTGGGATAACCCCTCAAGCTGACCTGGTACTACTGGCTACAGGAGAACCCAGTTAGCTCTCCCCACACCCCTGCATCTCCTGCACATCCAGGAGCATTTGTGCCAACACCTTCCCTGGGAGAGAGCAGTCTGAAGGCTGTCTGACCTTTCCTCCTTGCCTTGTGGTAGTTGCTCAGATTGATGGGAGTCTTCCCAGAGAAGCAGGACCCTCTGTAGAGCAGAGCCTGGCACTGGCAGCATGGCTCCCCACCCTAGCCCCAGGACACTCCCCAGCCAGTCAGAGCCATGTAGTAAATGGTTTAATTAACACACTGACAGCACCAGAGCCAGCCTGAGCTGGACTTCATCCGCTGCTTTGCTTGGCCGCCAGTCTCTTGTCTCTCTCTTCAGCAATGGTCAGGCGGATGCCCTTTCCACGGGGCAAGGAGATCCATGGCTTGTTGCCCTGCAGCAAGGGAGAAGAAACCACATCATGAAACCTATACAGCAACACAGCTCTCCCACTAGGGGAAAGCAGCAGAAGCCCACCCCTGGCTCATGCTGGGTCAGGTACACATGGTGGTGGCACTGGTACAGCAGAGGCCCCTAAAGAAGGTGCCAAGGATGCACAGGTCTACAGGTGCCTTCAGTCACATCCATGAAGAATGTGCTTCAGCCAGAACTGAAACACCACCCCCTCCACAACCTGCACAAAGAGCCCACCAGGGATGGTAAGACAGTAGAGGCTTTATGGGGGACACTCTTGAGTCACAGCAGCTGCCCAGATTACACCAAGGTCTGAGAACTGCTCAGCCCCCAGCTCTCAAGTTTCAGGGCTGCTTCTTGAAAACATCCTCACTCCTAAAGCTGCAAATGCTTCTTCCCCTTCCCAGAGCAGGAATACAGGGAGCCAAGTCAGAGGCCAGCACTGAAGCTGCACTTTGTGGGAAGACAGTTGCCTAAGGAAACATCAAGGCTCTTTGCCTCAGCCAGCAGCCCCACACAAGAGAGAACCGCCCCACCTGGTGCTGCCACAGCCTTACTTTGCCAATAACAAAGATGTTGGAGAGCCTGGTGGCAAAGCTGTTGCCATTGGCATCCTTC
Source organism: Sterrhoptilus dennistouni (assembly GCA_013397095.1). Lineage (NCBI taxonomy): Eukaryota > Metazoa > Chordata > Aves > Passeriformes > Zosteropidae > Sterrhoptilus > Sterrhoptilus dennistouni. The sequence goes on from VWZU01001472.1 coordinate 41,505, forward strand.
ACATGAACCACGTCAAACGACCCTGGGTGCCTCTCCCGGTTGGTGATCACTCCAATACGGCCCAAGTTGGCACCACCAGTCACCATGCACAGGTTACCTGAGTAAGGGAATACAGGTGTGACAAGAGCTGGCACCAGGTGCCTCACTTGGGCTCTCTGCCCATACCAAACATTCCCATCCCACCTGTGCTAGCACTGCTCACAGCTCTGTGACTGAAACTATCTCTCACCACCAAGAGATGAGCTGAAGCACCTCCCCACCAGCCCGCTGCTTCTACTTGGTGCCTCAGAACTGCCAAGTCCCTGCCAAATGCTTCTCACTGCCAGGGCACAGTAAGAATCCCCTGCTCCAGCTCCAGGTGGACATGCTCCTGGGAAACAAACCCCTTCCAAAGGTTGACACCACTGCCTCTCTATTTCAGTGCAAATATGCCTAGCATTTAACTTCCACACTGCTCTCCACAGTGGGAAAGGGTGCAGTGCTTTAATGGGATACAAGACCTACCTGTGTCAAACTTGATGAAGTCTGTGATCTTGCCTGTCTCCAGGTCAATCTGGACCGTATCATTCACCTTGATGAGAGGGTCTGGATAGCGGATAGTGCGGGCATCATGAGTCACCAAGTGAGGGATTCCTTTGGTGCCCACAAAGATCTTCCTCACCTTGCACAGCTTGTACTGCAAACAAAACCCAATACCTCTCAGCTGAGGTAGCGAGCAATGCCATGGACTAGGGAACTCTTGTACTTCCAAGAGCCACCAGGCTGCAAAACACCCAGACACTCAGGGCTCACAACATGAGCCCATGGAGTGACTTGTCTAGCTCCCTGTCTCAGTAACAACTTTTGAACAACTGCCATGCAGCTCTGCTACAGCCCCACCCAAAAACACCTTTGCTGTTTAGAGTAGCAGTCCACCTTGGGCTTCAGCCTCCCCACAAACATCAGCTGCACTTCCACAGGAAAGTCTTTACCAGGGCAATTCCTTTATTTTTCCCCAAAGCCCGTGGACACACAACAGAAACAGAGGCTGCATTTCTCCAGACCCGAGAGAGATCTGTACCCTCCAGGGCACTGATTTCCCTCCTGCCTGTCACCCTAACTCCCTCGTAGCCTCTCTGAACCTCACAGATCAACACAGAGTAGTAGTCAGAGAAGCACATCACATGGAGAACCACACCACAGCTGGCTCCAGCACAGCCAGCTCTGCCATGCACACAGCTGCATGCCTGCACAGCCTGCCTAAAGGAAGGAGATGCAAAGCAGAGCACAGCGTCTCTGCTCAGGCACACCATGCCTGGTTTAAGAAAATGCATGAGGAAGTACTCCCCAGCAGCCAGGGTTGAATAGGCAGTTTTGTTGTCCTGGGAAGAAGTTCAAGGCTTTTACATCACAGGCACCCGTGCCAACAGCATCATCTACCTCCAGCATCAGACAATGCACCTACACCCATCTGTGAACTACTTTCACATAACCAAGAGATCTCCCCCCAGCACAGGATTCACCACAACCCTGAGAACCCCAATTTCAAGTGCATCATGGCCTCAACTATCAGGGAAGAGAGACATCAGCTCTCCTTCAGGAGATGCCACGGAGGAAGCACTGCCCCAACCAAACCCAAGTGGGCTCATGCTTACACCATACTGAAGCTCCTCACCTTGGCCTCCTCAGGTGTGATGCGGTGAACAGCAAACCGGCCCTTGGTATCATACACCAGGCGGAAATGTTCACCTGTCTTCTCAATGCTGATGACATCTGATTGTAGACAGGGAAATATAAAGCAGCTGTTATCAGCTCATTACCATAATCCTAACTTGGGATTAAGCTCACATTTAAAAAGAAACAGAGACTGCTGAATTACACTTAGGATGTGCTTGATGAGGTTGGGATCTACCCTTGACCACAGGCTCACATCTTTTGCTGTGACAGACTGCAAATTAGCAAAAACTGCTGAAGGTTGGAATCTGAAGAGCAAGTTACCCAGGTCAAGCAGGCACTTACAGGCTACAGATATCTGACTACAGTACTCACTGCAGTGCCCAATTCTAAACTAAGTAACAACTGCTTATACATCTTTTCTTCAACTCCAGCAGGGAAACCTGGCCCCTTAAATAATGCCAGCCCCACAAAACACTCCCCGGCCAGTGTAGAAGAGCTGCTTAAGGAAGTGCCCCAAACCTACTCACCCATGAAGCCGGCAGGGTAGGTGATGTCAGTGCGGACTTTGCCATCTATTTTGATAAACCTCTGCATGCAGATCTTCTTGACCTCATCTCCTGTCAGAGCATACTTCAGCCGGTTGCGCAGGAAGATGATGAGGGGAAGGCATTCCCTCAGCTTGTGGGGGCCTGTTGATGGGCGGGGTGCCTGCAGAGAGAAACTTTCTGCTGGAGGCTCAAGCAGCATCAACCACCCCAGAGAAGGAAACCATGGAGCCAAGAGGTCCCGCAAGAGCACGGAAGGGCAGCAGCACAAAGTGAAGCTGCCATGCAGGCAACCACCAGCTGAAACTCTCTGTTCTTGGTATTCACAGCAGTTTCCCCCATGTCTTGCCAGCCTCATAAAACTGCTCCCAACAGAGCATAACCATCCATCCATCCATTTCCAGAGGTGGAAAACCACAATAGGAAGGTTGAAAGAGAACAGCCAACGACCCCATCACATCCTCTGCAAACGGAGGAAGACGAACGCTATTCACAAAGACCTTAATGTTAAATAAACACCTCCTGCCCTGTACAACTGGCCCTGTGCACCGCTCGCCCCCGCGCAGCACCCGAACACTTCCCCTGATGTGACTGCGGCTGCCCCACCTCCGACCCCTCAACCGCAAACCCAAGCCCGACCCCAGCTTCAAGCCCAAACCAGGCCCGCACTCACGAAGACGCCCGTCAGCTTGTCCAGCATCCAGTGCTTGGGTGCAGCCACGCGCTTCAGATGCTTCTTGGGACCGCGAGCCTACAGGACGGGACATGTTAAGGGGGATGTTTGGGCCGCCGCCAGGCCCGGCCGCTCCCAGCCATCCCTCCCCGGCACCCTCAGACTCTTGCCCCTCAGACTCTAGCGCCGGGCTCCCTCCCGCGCTTGTTGGCCCGGGGGGGGTGGCCATAGCCCGCGGTGAGCGGGGGATGGCGGCGGATGGCGGCGAGGAGCGGAGCCACCGCGCACCCACCATGGCTGCGCTCCGCCGAGAAAGGGCTGGTGCTTCCGGCCCGCCGCGGAAGAACAAACCGTGTTGGCAGCGACGTGCGACGCCCCCTGGCGGCCCGGAGGTTCAGGGCCGCCCGTGAGGTGAGGGGGAGCGCGGGAAGGCTTGTCCCTTCCTGGCGGCCCCGACGGGGGCACCCGCCTCCGAGC
>VWZU01001472.1:44903-60784 GCA_013397095.1 Sterrhoptilus dennistouni
TGCCGCCCCGGCGCCCCCGGCGGGGCCCCCCGCCTCCGAGACTCCCTGCTCCCACTGTGTCCGTGGTCATCAGCTGGTCATCGCTGATGGCGTGGGACAGCCCGCCACGTTCTGGCCCTGCGGTATGGGAGACTGTGTGAGTATCGGGGGCCGAACCAGGGGTAATAGCTGTGCCGGGACCTCTCCCTGCCCACACCTGCCCGCCCTCACCTACGCCTTTTCCCTGTCACGGCCCCTCCCGAGGTAGAGTTGGGACCCCCTCGCAGCCCCCAAACCTAACGCCGGGCCTTAGCGCCCACTCCTGAAGGCAGTTCGGGGGTCAAGTGGTCCCAGCTCTCCCAGGGAGGCTCTCTGGAGCTCCAGGGTCTCCCCGCGGAGCGGTTCTGGATGTAGAGCTTCTGAAGGCACCAGCTGGCCAGGAGATTGGGACCCGCCCAGGGGGGGCCACAGAGGCGGGGAGCAGGCGGAGTCCCCACCGCTGGCACCTCTTCAGTCCTGAAGGGGTAGCAGGAAAAGACCGTGAGGTCCTTCATCCTCTGGGGAGGGGACTGTAAACAGCTCCTCTCCGGCGTCTACGAGGACACGGCAGCGCTCAGCGGGGCGCGGGCTGCCCTGGGCGGGTGGGGTCCAGTGACGTACCCAGACAGAGAGGGAACTGAAGTGGCGCGCCGGCTTACCCCCACGCCTGCATGGGTGGCAAGGCAAGCATCCCACTCTGGATGATGTGGGGATTTCCACCTAAGAAGCACCACAACACTTGACACTTGTGGGGTTTCCTCCCACAGCTCCCAGGGCAGTCTGCCTCTGTGGGGACAGAGCACATGGGGCCCTGAGGTGGGTCAGAGGCAGCAGCTGGCCAGCTTCTCTGCTCTCTCATTCCTCACCTTTTTCCTTGTATGGGCAGTCCCCAAGTCTGACATCTCGCCAGGCACTGGGATCCTTTGCTGAGGCAGTGGCAGCACCAGCCTCCTGACAGCAGTCACCACACAAGACTGGTCTCTCCACACCACACACCACACCACACGAGGTGCCAGGGGTACATGGAAGCAGGCAAGGGGTCAGGAGTCATGGGAGCTACATCCTGCTGACCTGTCTCCACACCAGATTTCCTGTTGTTTCAATCAGCAGTGAAAAACAACAGAGCAAAAGCCAAAGTCAGGCTGGAAGTCCCTTTTCTTGCTGTTTCTTCCAGCATAGTCTAACTAAAGCCACAGGAAATATGCTTTCCCACAGTGACTGGACATCTTTAATCAATCCACCAAAATAAAAAGTCCATGGGCAAGGAGAATGAGGGGACAAGGGCAATAGAGGACAGGCTCCATGGCCCCTGGCACTGGGAAAGATCTGCCCCAGATACCTGTATACTTGTTCCCTTGCTGAGATACCTCGTGGCAGCTCTCATGGGGCACCAGAGCATCTGGAAGTTCATCTGAGATCTCCCAGACAGGAGCTGCCACAATGTCCTGCATCTCCCTCAACACTCTTAGGAGGCTCTCCGGGGTCTGGCCCCTCTCCCTCTGTGCAGGATTTCAGAAACTCATAAATGGCTCTGCAGTGGAAGGGATGGGGCAGGGGCTGTGGAAAAGACCACTGGAAATGCAGGGTGGGTGGAAGAAGAAAGGATAGGGTGGGAGGAGTATTTCAAGTATTTTATTTTTTAAAATTTCCCAGTTAAAAAACACAGTGTATGTGCCTCTCTGTGGGTAAGAGACACAATCTGTGGTGCCTCAGGGTAGCCCTAGGCTCTGCTTCCCGAGTGGGCAGCTCTGAGGCTGTGGCCCTGCCAGAGAGGTAACACTGCACTGGGCTACAGCTGAGGAGGGCTGACACCTCTGAGCAGCCCATCTCTTAAAATACATTTAAAAGCAGTTGTGAGAACAAACTGTTGTTAAAAAAGGAAAGAGAAAGGAGCAAGGGAGGCTGTGCCAGCACTGGAAGGTTGTGGATGCAGGACCCACAACTCTGCCTGGGGAGAGCCACAGTGGTTATGGCATGCAGCAGCTTTTCTTCTTTAAAGAGAAAAAAAACAACCAACCAACAGTACTTTCTTCAAAAGTTTCTCTGCAGCCACAAATTTCACCAGGTGTTCACACAAATAGGCTGTCTTCCCCATAGAAAATGCTCTTGCCTGAGCCTTCCTTTGCTGCTAAACAACGTGCTTCAGATTCCCTGCAAACAAAAGGAAGCAGAAAAGGGTATTTCCACTGATATTATAGCCTGATGGAGTGACCTGGCAAGGAGTGCCACTCCTATGCCTGATGGACTAGGCCACAATATGGGAATTCCATCCTCAGCACAGATCTCAGTTCCTGCTGACCCCTCGCTCCATTTGCAGAGGCTGCTGCCGTTGTTTGAGTTAGGCTTTGGAAATTACCACAGGGGGACCCTGCCACTGCTTTCACTATGCTGAATGCTGTTTCAGGATTCACGGACCAGCATCCAAGAGGCACGTACTCACTCCCTGCTGCCTTATTCTTCTGTCCGGCTGGATTCATAGACAGGAGTTCATAGCCCTCCCTTCCAGCTCTGGAGTGATGCTGTTCCTCCTACCCTCTGGGACAGGTCCCCAAGGAGGGGGATGTCCTCTCCCTAGGACTGACCTGTGCTTGGGAATGGACACCCAAAGGCATCCATGGCCATTGCACTTCCTACCCTACTTCTAACACCAGCATACTGCAACACACACAGATGGAAAAGGGCTGCCAAGCCCTGCTGTTCCCAGCCCCTCTGGTGGACAGGGACAAGACAGATGGCCAATGGCATTGAATGAGTTTGGCTGGAGCTGGCAGAGCTCACCCAGCTGCCTGTCCTGGACTTAAAGAGCTTCAGGTCCTGCCTGCTGGAGACCTGTACCAGTTCCAGAGAGCTATTTCCTTCTGCCGCCTCCTGGACCAACTGGAAAGACACAGACTGGATGGGTGGTCTGCAAAAGGGATAGGGAGGGAGCTGGCTCACAGGGAGCTCACAGTGGGTAGCGATCAATGGTTTTTACATGGTCTTGCAGCCTGTCACAAATGGAGTCCCCCAGGGACTGATACTGGGCCCTATATTGCTCAACATCATAAATGACCTGGATAATGAGATTGAAAACAGCCACAGCACCAAACTGGGTGCTGAGGTGAACACATTGGATGGGAGAGCCATTCAGAAAGCTGGACAGGCTGGAAGACTGGGCTCAAAAAAGAACCGTCTTAAGTTTAACAAAGACAAAAGCAAGGTCCTGCACTTGAGATAGAAGGTGCCCAGTTCAGGCCAGGATCTATGTGACTGGGAAGCTGACTAGTGGAAATGGATGTGAGGGTCCTGATAGCCAGCAAGCTGAATGGGATCCAGCAGTGTGCTGTTGCAGCAGTGAAGCAAACTGGATCCTGTGCAGCATGGGTGGGAGCATTATTAAGAGAAACTGGATCACCTCATTCCAGGCATGACTGACAAACAACAAGTACTGTGTCCAGTTATGATCCCCACAAATCAGGATGTGACTGGACAGGTTGCTAGACAATCTTGTCTATGCTCCCTTTCCCATTAAAGTTTGGACCAGATGATCTTTGAAGTCCCTTAGAACCTGGGCTGTTCTATGATTCCATTAAGGACAAGGCCCCATGCTCCCCTGCCCAGCCAGAGCAATGGCAACTGGCAAAGGCAATGGCAGCAAAGGCGATGGCAACTTTGCTACAGGGACACATAACTCTCTATCACCAACCCTGAAAATCCCAAGGGATGTGGGAGGCAAATGACACTGTGCACTAATGAGCAGCCAAGTGAATGTGGTTCATCTTTCCAGTCAGTGAGAAAAACTCCAATGAGTTCTTCTGAAGCCCTCTCTAAAAAGACCTGTAAGCCTGAAGCAGGAGTGTTGGCTTGGACAACGCACCTTTGATAGAGTTCAGAATTTCCTGAATTCTCTGTGGCTCATTGCGATCCGGTCTGCAGCTTGGTGTGATCTCCAGCACGTAATCAGGACCATACTCTGTGAAGAACTGCAGGGAAGAAGGGAGGGAAGTCAGGAGAGAGGTCTCTGAAGGCTGAGACTAGAGGGAGGGTTCCCCATGGGTACATTTGTAAAAAGGCAAAAAAACATTTCTCCACCTTAGAGCCACATGAAGCTTCACTACATCAAGGTGGTATTTCAGCAGTGTCTGTATCCCCCTGGAGTTTTCAACCACTTCCCAGTTCAAGGGATGGGAAGCAGAGGCCAGTGAAGCAGCCAAAAGCAATCCAATGTCTATCCCAATGTTTTATTTGGGAAAACTGTTGACACTCATTTTACACATGGTTACCTGAAAATGGGATTTTTTAAATATTAAATTTCAAGTGCTGTAATCACATATCCTACTGTTCATCTCCCCCACCTTGCTGAACACTGCATTAACATGACTGTGAAACACCTGGGAAAGGAAAAGTCAGTGTGCTGCAAGGATACTGTGTCTCTCCAGGCTAAGTGCTCAGATAGCGTGCAGGAAATTTGCAGCACACAGGGTTGGCATGCTAACGCAGAATCACAGGTTACTTATAGAGGTTGTATTATGATTCTGGCCAAGACAGGGTCAGTTTTTGCAATAGCTGGGAGGAGGCATGACCGGGACACAGGTTATTCTACACCACCTCATCTCATTGCTGAGGACAGGGGAAAGGGACTCCTTCAGACAGAAGGGATTCCTTCCAGCTGAGATAATGTGGCAGTGAGCTGTGCAGTTTTGTCTATTGTCAGGGGAGCAGGGGTGTTTCTGTGTGAATTGTTTCTTTTCTTGTTCCCCCTGTCATTAGTATTGTTGCTATTGCTGTTACTGTCCAGTAAATTGTTCTTATTTCAACTGTGATCTTTACCCTTTGTGCCTCCAATTGGAGGGAGTAGGGGGAGCGGTGCGTGCTCTTAGCAGGAGCACAAAATTGGAGAATACCATTCCTAAGACAACTTGAACTGGTGCCCAGTATGGGGCACAAAGGGTTGAGATAACAACAGATCTGCCCAGAGCGGGCTGGAAACAAATTTGATTCTAAGTATTTGTTGATATTAGGTACAGAGCCACTGGTCACAATGTTGCTTGGTCTGTTCATGTAGGTGTGGTACATATCTGTGAGCATATATGTGTTCCTTGTGATGACGTTCAGAGCAGGAAGAGGGATGAGGATTGCTTTGTTGCTCTACTGTGTGGTATCACTTTATGAAATAGTAACAAGGGCACTGAGGGTCATTTGGGATGTGTATTCAATGCTCCTCTCCTACCCTTACCTCGGGCGCTACCTTTGGTAGTCCATTAATAATAGTACTCAGCCTGAGGGGGAAATAGGAGAGAATAATTTTCCCCAGCTTGTCACCCCCTCTTTGTCCTTCAGGCCTGTTACGACAGCTTTTGAGAATTTTGAATTCCCTTTGGATGTTACACAAAGCATGTTCTTGTTGCTATGTCTCTTATGTGTCTCTTCAGTACAGTTTATAACATGTTTAGAGTCAGTGGAGTCCACATCATGTTTAGAGTCAGGACAGAGATTTCTAGGAAGGTCATTCAGAGATCTGCCCCAAGAATGGATAGTCATGAGTGGCATAGAATGTGGGAGAAAATGGGCCAGTTTCTGGAGAAATTCTCTGCTCCAATAGTTTGGAAGTTCAACCTTGTACAACAAGGACCCTGACAGAGCAACAGAATATTTGCAAGGTGAGTGCTGTGTCAGCTCCAGAAAGGAGCAACTTATTGGAGTGTGCTGGGCCTGGGTATTCTTTATTGGACACTGCTGGTCACCAGACCTCCAGGGGATGGAGGATGAAAGCAGAGCAACAGGCACTATAGCCACTCAAACTTCAGCTGGGAAAAAAAAAATTAAATTAAAGCCTTTAGAAAGGCAAAAGGCACATCCTAAAGAGCTCTTTGAGCAAAACAGAGAATCCTTCTGCCCATCGTCTCTGTAACTGAGACTGGAGTTTATTGGCATGTGAGACCCCTCGCAGAAAGCCGCAGACAGCCTCTGTTTTTGGGCACAAGCACCCACCATACTGCTAGGTCAGGGCAGTAGTCTTACATAAATATCCTCACAAAACAGGACTGAGTGGCAAGGATGCTGTGTGGATTAGGCAGAACAACTGACTCTTCTGCGAGGAGGAGGAGGAGGGAAGGTTTTTCAAAGCATTACCTCATGATCAGGGATCTCAGAGGACAGTGTTCGCCCAAGGATGACCCCAGTCAAGTATGTCCAGCAGCGAGCCGTGTTGGCAAGGTTGTAACCTCCTGTTTCCAGCAAGAATTGGGATTTTGAGGAAGAAGGGTGGGGAAAGGGCAAAGAGAAAAAGAGATTTAAGTGGAAGGAACAAATAATGAAGCGACTCTGCACAGGTTACATGAATTCAGCTTATTTCATCCTCTCAAGCCATGCCCCAAATCTGCCTTTTGCACCTGCTGGCTACACAAGGCCAGGTCTGAATGACAGTGTATGCAAGAGCAGATTGCTCAAACTGAATGCCAGCTACATCCAGTGTGGGAGAGGCTGGTCTGACAGCCACCATCTCAGACCTGGGATAAGTTCCCAGCCCCATGCACTGGACTCTCTCCTGGCAACAAAGAGAGCAACTTGCAAGTAGCAGGCCGCAGCAGAAATTGGGGCTTCCTGCTTTTTAATACCAGCCTTTGACCTATAAATCAAAATACACAAGCCCAGCCATATGCTGGTGAGCTCTTCAGTGTCATCATGTTTGAGAGGACAAATGTGAAACTCATCACTACAACTTGCAACTGCTTTACATGGAAATGAGATTTCACAGTGAGTAGGAAATGCTACCTACATGGTAATGGAACATGAGCCCACAAGAAGAAACCTTAGCTGAAAGCAATCCTTCCAGAGAAGATGACTAGAATAGTAAAGGGAGAAAAGTACTTTGACAAGACAGAGAGACCATATTTTTCAATATTCCCATCTGTTTGCATTGGTTGTTGTAGGGATTTTTCCTTGCTTTTTTTTACTTGTCTCCCAATTTCCACTTCAAATACTTCCACATGCTGCAGTGGTGGCACACTCCTTTGGTATTTTCACAAGTGACACGTAGCCGATCCTCATTTTTTAACAGAAGTTTTGTGTTTTGTCTGAAAGGTGACATCTCCAGCACATCACAGATAAGCCACAGCAGGACTGAACATGCAACCTTTCCAAAACAAAGGGCATCAGGCACATCAAATTTTAGCCTTAATATGCTATACCTGATTTCCCCAGACTCAAAAAGGACAACACCTAGAGGTGATTCAGCTCAGGGGCTTTCCCTGGCACACAGTGGCTTTTGTAGTTCTGAAATGCTCTGTTAACATAAAGCCTGCATCCTGTGCTCTCCCCACTAGACAAACAGCTGGTTAGGCAGCACAGTGGAGATAAGTCCAGCTTAGCTTTCACTGGATATCAGAGCCCTGCTGTACCTTGCAGGCAGCCAGGCCTTGTCACAAGCCCCTGCTTGAATTTTAATGAAACCATTCATCACCAGGTGCCCAAGGTAGGTTTGGGAATGCAGTGCTCACTTTTAAAGAGAAGCACCAAAGGGCTGAACAGCAGAGATGGCAATCAGAAGTATCACTGAGACGTCAGGGTCAGTTTGTTGGCCTCCCCTCTTCTCCAGAGGAGCCATACAGCTTTTAACTCAAGATCTGAGTCAGGAGTGAGACTTGTGCCTGTCAGTATCAAAGATTTAAGGTGTGAGAAAACAGTACTGTGCCACAGTGTGTCCTCCTGACACTGCCCAGCAGTCACCCTGCTGAATCCTTGCCAGTGCAGGGCCCAAGGGCAGGCAGGCACTCAAGGCAGGGTCACAGGAGGAAAAACATGTTTCTCTGAGAACAGCAGGATGCACTCACCTCCTCCCAGGACAAGAGTTGCTAGCTGCCACTGCAGGACATACTTGAGGCACTTGCCCACTCCCTCAGGTGTCATGTTGAAAGAGCACATGGGGTCTCCAGCAATGGTGTCCGCCCCCAGCTGCATCACAACTGCATCAGGGTTGAAGGCAGCATATACCTCCTTCAGCACTCTGGGAAGAGGAGGAGCAGTCCAGTTAATGCCAGCACAGCACAGAGGAATGCTGGTGGCATGGCCCTGGTCACTCAGATCCACCAGTGCCTCTCAGGGTTTCTATAGTCTCTGTTTCCACCCAACTCATACCAGTTACACTACCTCTGCTCCCAGTTAGTCTTCTACCTCCACAGCAACTTTAGCTCTCAGAGCATGTATCAAAAGGCTGATGAACACAAAAGCACCACTGATAACATTGCAGAGGGGGATCTAGTCCTCACCAGTTTAGTGGTAGCATCAAACTCCACATTTACACTGTCTGTATTTTGGCTGCAGGACAATCCAGGGGTTTTTCTGCCCTGTGAAAGTCATGGTGGAAATCAGGGTCTGGTGAAACAACAATCCTGAACTCTTGAGACACCTCTCACCAGGACAGGACAGGAGAAACAGAGGAACGCTCTGGTTAGGCTCTTACTCTCCTCTCTCCTATACGGCTCTTGAGGCAAAACTATGAGGAAAAGCTCTGTGCAGGGTGTAGTCAGCCTGCAAAAACCTGCATTGGACAGAGCTTCATGCTTCAAGCCCATCATGGTTTTGGGAAGTACAGGCAATCACCCTGAAACAACAGCTGGACGAGACGTCCACAGTCATGCGTGTGACTGCCTCCCAGCCTGGACAGAACTCAAAGAGATCTCTAAGTCTCTTGCAGAAGCTTTAGCTATACACAGCTTGAAAATCTATGGTAGGTTATTATGTCCCTCACCTGTGAATGCATGCAGCGCGTTCCTGAGTGGGTTCCTGACATGTCTCAGCCCCTCGAGCTGCCTTTCAGAAGCATGTCCTCTCACACAAAGAGGGCTGCTCTGCCCCAGCAATGGCAAGCACCAATAAGCCAGCAGAAGTCATGGCCCCTGCATGACTGCCCTACTGACCTACAAGTTCAGAGAGGTTTCAGCCTTCAAGTGTTAGAGGTGGACATGCTACCACATCCTGCAGCCTTGCACTGAAACTTCTCCCCTCTGGAAAAGAACAAGCCCCACAGCCCAGTTTTGACTTGAGCAATAGTTTGTGAAGTCCACCATCAACTGAGGGACTGAGGGGACTGCCAAGAGGCAGCTCTGTCACTGTCAGATATTCAGCCTTCAGCCTTTCATTCTTCCAGTACAGACAGAAGGTGCTAGGAGAGTACTTTTAGCTAAGCCCCAAGCATATGTCCACAGTCAGAATTCAGAGCACTTACTTGAAGAAGAAACATCTAGCCCTAAGTCCACAGCTAAAAAATATTTGTTCCTTCTCAAGTCTCTCCTCAGATACACACCTGTGGAGGTGTATCTAAGGAGGAAGGCTAATCTGAGGCAGAGATACCCCCAACCACCCAAAATGTCTTTGTATATTCAGTCTGCTTGAGGATTCAGACAAGACCTCTGAGAACTTACAGTCCATATTCATTGCAATCAAAGGTTGCAACAGGGCAAGGAACAAGCCTTAAGAAAGAACTGTAAAAATACTATGCTGTGTAGTGTCTTATTCTCTAAAATCCCATCCAAGTCAGCTGTATCGGAGCAAGAGGGCTTACGATTCACAGATCTGGTAATATTTTTCATCCTGAATGCCATCTTGAATGGGCACATTCACGCTGTAATAGCGACCTTTTCCCAGGCCAACATCTGTCACATCACCAGTGCCTGCACAACAGAAACACCTCAATTAGGAGGGAAAACAGAGCGGCAGCAAGAGACACGTGGAGTGTCTCAAAGGCAAGCTGAGAGCCAGGACATTTGGCATGCTTATGGAGAAGTCCAGCTGCCAGTGGAAGAAAGTGCCACCAAGAAAGGCAGGATGGAGGGATGCAGTTCTCTCCTTTGCCCCAATCTGCCACGAGTGTCAAAGGGGCTCTGCCTAGAGCTCAGTTACAACCAGAAAGAGGGAAATGCCAAACATGTAGCTCCTCCTCTTTCCTTCTCTTGGGTCGAGAGAAGAGGCAGCAAGACATGTCAGCTGGACAGCAGGGATGGGACTTGCCTTTACAGAGGCCTCACCAGTGACATGTGAAACAAATGAACACAGACCTTACAAGTTCAACTTGCCTGGGAAAAATCCTGGTGAAAATTTGTGCAGAGAAACAGTCATGACTTTCGAGGTGAAACTAAAGGCATCCTCAACTCCTGTTAGGAAAGGGAAGGGAAAAAAAGCTTTCATGTGTCATTTCTATACATGACAGAGTCTGAACAGAGTTGCTTGATACACACAGGGCAGCAAGCAGAGAAGGAGCAGCATGAGCAAAGCAGAAATGCAGATGTGGCTCAATAAATACATCCTCAATCCACAGAGACTGGAGTTCAACTGCAGCAGAGATCACAACTGCTATGAATCTGGCAGGGCTCATGCTAATCAGTACTGAATGGATCTCAATATCTCATGTCACTACCCACAGTAGCAGCACTTGCCTGCGCTGCTAGGCTGCGAAGCTGCGAGAGGGATCCGAGCAGGGCTGCCTTGGCCAGAGCTTGGCTCTGACTAGAACCAGTGCTACTGGGCTCTCTTGCTTTTTCTCAATGCTGCTGTGGTTCAACGTGCCTTTTCCTTAAAGACACATTAAAATAGTGGGGGTGAAGAGGGAAAAAAGAAGTAATAGGAAACTTAACAGAAACAAAATGCAGGGAGAAAATGGAACAAAATGAAACACATCATAAAATTTAGAAGAGCAGAAAATGTTAAATGGTCTATAAATAATGTCCCTGAAGGAGGGAGCAGTTTTGGCAAGGCCAGCTTTGGCTCTAGATTTATAGCATAAAGCCTTCTTTTAAAAGCACCACTTACTACTGGCTGCTTCCCTCTTGCAATGAACCCTTAAACCCTGTCAGCAGCTGCTCTGCCAGGATGGGAGACTGGATATATTATCTGTTGCATTAGGTACAAGACTTTTGCCCAGACCCTCAAGAGAGGTCTAAGGAGAAGGGCAAGTCTGTAAAGCAGGACAAGGCAGAAATGGATTGAGGGAACCAAAAGGAGCCGAAGCCATGGCTGTTGCAAGCAGAGCCCTGCTGTGCAGACAGGCCTTGACTTCTCCCATTCCTCCCTGAGTCTGTGCAGCTGTGCTGTTTGCAGCCTTTGCTGGGCCTTACCATCCCCATGATGCAAATCCAAATCGATATAAAGGACACGGTCAAATTTCTGGCGCAGCCGCAGGATCCCCAAGACAGCATCATTCAGGTAACAGAAGCCAGAAGCTTCATCTCTGTGAAAACAATGTCTGTGACATTGAATATCAACGCAACCACCGCTGATCCTAGCATTCTCACTTCGGCTTTGCAGGTGTCCACCTCACAAGGACACAGAGGAGTACAAAAACTCAGCCAAGGCTCAGGAGTGACCAAGAGATGGGATAGGAGTAGCTCAAAACATGGGTGGGAAGCACAGAGAACTGGACTGCTTGTGCCAACTGCTTATCAACTCCGGGCTTTCTGGCAGCTGGGTAAGCATCAGTCAGCTCTGCTGCAGAGAGACCTTGGCCTGTGGGGGGTACCTCTGACCATTGCACTGTTGAACAAGTAAAATGTTAGCTTTCTGCACCTGAGACATTTTAAAGAAGTTCAGAGTCACTCAACTCAAACTCTCTCTCTGAGGCCAAGAGTCCCCTTAGCCATTTTCCTGTGAGTTCTGGATAGGCATAGACAGGCAGCCACTCCATCCCTTCTGTCTGGGTCACAGCTCCTGGGAAGGTCCTGGCAGTGAAAGGCAGATCCAAGCCAGTCACAGGATTCTCCTACTGTTCTAAAGTCTCAGGCTATGAAGGTTAAGCCTCTTCCCAAATTAACTCTCTCCTTTCCCTTCCCAGGAAAATGCAAATGGGATGTCCCACATGCAGTCCCTCATGACACTGCTCCTGGGCTCAGCTAGGATAGAGTCCCAGCAGCTAAACAGAGACCAGGTGTACCATGGAAAGATTTATCAGTGACATTCATCAGGAACAGCTTACTTGCTGGCATCAGAGAAGTAAGAAAGTTTCTTGACTCCTACTCCAGCCTCACTCCAAAGTGAAGTTCCCATCATCGCTTAGTAGCAGTCCACATGCATTCTTAAATCTGCCCTGGACAGCTATTTTAAAGTGTGCTTTATACTTTGCAACAAGAATACCTTTGGGATCAGTGAGTATTAAATGCCTTTTTTATAAACAGACTCTCTGCTTCCCAGAACAGTGCTAATAGCTCAGCAGCAGCAACACTGCTAAGACTTTTTTCATTACAGGCTTTTTTTAAGCCATGCAATCCAGATAGAACATAAGAGATTTCCCAAAAGCCATCAGTTCTGCACAGAGTGAGGGCTTGGCTCTGCTGAGGGCAAGTCTTCTTTCACAGCAAGCTGCAGCTGAAGTCATTTTCAGCCAAGTGCCCACCATGAAACAGGCTGAGACAGTGGTATTGCTGGCACGTGCACAGCACTGTTAGATCTCCAGAGTTCCTCTGCCAGGTCAGAAAAGTCACCAGAGTCACATCTGCACATGTGTGTATAAGCTGCCAGAGTTAGACAGGGCCCACAAGAACTGAGGGTCCCCAGGGAACAGCACTGCAAACACCAGTTGGCTGTGGACAAGGAAGGGTGGTGTCTTGTCTACACTGCAAAGAGGCCTCATGTTTTGGGAAATAGGGAGGATAAGTTAAATAAAACATACTTCCATGGAAAATGGGATGGAAACAAATTATTTTACCACTACAGAACCACAGGATTTAGGGACAGAATTTTTACTTCCTTTTCTGTTGTGCTGGAAGATCATTGCTGATGTTAGAGCTCACAGGAAACAGCCCCCACATGGAGTGTGGGGAAACCCAAGGTCAGTCCTAAACTGTTTCAAACCTCGTATTAAGAAACCTAAAAAACCACACAAAACTATTTGGACATGTTACCACATTCTCATTGTGTTCCAAACTGGCAGTGACATGAATCATTTGTCTCTCAACTGTGCTTCTTCATGGACCCCACAAAACACATTCTCACTTCAGCTTCCTGAGAGAATGATGTATCAAGGAATCACAGGACACCTATGTGTACACCTGTCCAGACCTGCTCTGCAGCACACGACAGTGACAGCACCAGCACAGGGCAGTGACCTGCCACTCAGGCCTCTGCCCTGCCCACTGTTTTTTTCCTCTCTATCTCCTGCCTTCCTTTACACCTTGCTTTCTCTTCTAACTGGATCATTGCACCCTGAGGTTTTGCAGGGAAGCTGGGAGCTAGGAAGCAGGGTTCAGACACCAGATAAGAAAACACAAGGGAAGAGATTGTTTTCTTACTTCTTTGCATGATGCCACCCTCCAGGCCAGTTAATTGCTACCTTGCACTTGCCATCCAGCAGGCACTGGGCTGCAGTGATGGTGGCTCCTCCCACGGCTGCTGCATACTCAAAGATCCCTTCAGTAGCTGGACAGTCATAACCTGCAGGTAAGAGTCCAGGTAAGAGTCCACATGTCAGACACAACAAGCCTTTTCCTCCAGGGGAAGCACATTCCTTTTGTTTGAGCCTTCAAGACTGACATAGGCCGAATCAGGCTGTTCCTGAAGAGCTGATCCCATAGAGGGGCCATACTGGAGAAGTTCTTGAAAAACTGCTACCCATAGGAAAGACCCAAACTGGAAAAGTCAATGGAAGACAGTGTCCTGTGGGAGGGACCCCCCACATGTGCAGGGCAAGAGTGAGGAGGATAGAGCAGCAGAGATGTGTGAACTGACCACAAGCCCCATTCCCTGTCCCCTTACACTGCTTGAGGGGGAAAGTTGAAGAGCTGTGAGTGAAGCTGAGTCTGGGAAGAAAGGTGGATGAGGGGAATGGTGATTTTATTTTGAAATCTCACGACCCTATTCTATTATTAATTGGCAATAAATTGAATTAATTTCCCTATGTAGAGTCTCTTTTGCTGGTGATCATAACTGGAGAGTCATCTCCGTGTTATTACCCCGACATGATCTTTTTCCACTTTATTTTCTCCTCCACCCTGTTGAGGGGGAGAGAGAATGCATCTTGGTGGGCACCTGGCAAAAATCCCCCACTCACACCACAAAAATCAACCCACCACAAAAAGCAACAATCCAAATGTTTTCTTGCACTCAGTTCATTAAAAAATGTGTCCTGAACCAACTTATGAGCTGTGTGCCTGGCTTGCCGAACCTACTGGTCCCTAATACCAATCTCACAATAAACTACTTTCAAGTCTCTAGCTACTTGACCAGAAAAGCCCTGGCACAGTCACTGACATAACTCTTCCCTAAAAATGGACATCCACAAACAAGTCAAGCCTAGGTAAGCTGTAGGTCTATATCTATAGTATAATCTTCACTGAGTCCTACAGTAGCCTCCCCGCAGCTGTTGCCCACAAAGCATGATACCAGGCCTGCTTGTCTTCCTGTAGACAGAGCAGCTTCAGGAATGTAAAGTCTAAGGGACACTAATGAGATTGGCACAGAATCTGCACCTCTGCCTCCCATTTCCCTCCCTGGGTCATTCCTCCCATTCCTGAGACCAAGACAATGCCTGTAGCCATCTCACAGCTTTACCTGCTGCATTGCTCAGGCTGTCTCAAGTCCAGGAGGGCAAGAGCCCTCTGCTCCAGACATAAGTCAGCAGACAGACAGCAGCTGCTCTGATCACTAGAGCTCCAGGCCACTGTTCACGCATGCCCTCCCCACAGGAGGCTTGCAGCAGCCAGTCCCAGCTCCAGGCCAAGGTCAGTGTCAGGGTCTTCCATCCTGTTGCAGAGCCTAAGCAGCAGCAAAGGACACCAGCCCCAGTTGGCAGCAGACAGGCTAAGCTGCACAGAGCAGCAAAGTGAGGCTAGCTGTACCCTCTGCTGGCACTAGGGAAAGTGCCAGCCTGTTAGATGACTGCTGGGTTTCAGCAATACCCTGTCAAAGTGTGTTTCTTTCCAAAAACAAGCCCAGCATCCCCCTGAGCTCACTCCTCTAATTGCAGCTCCAGCAGAAAGCATCCTGGCCCTGGCACTCAACTAATCGCTTGCTGAAGATGCACATCCTTACCCAGTCCATACTCCACAGACTCCGGGTGGTCATCATCCCCCTCCTCACTGACCTTCTGCAGGTGTTGCAGGTAAGCATCAGTGTGGAAACTCGCCATTTCCTCCATGGAGGCCACTTTTGGCTTGACTATCCTAGGCAGAGAGGAAGAAGGGAGCTTATCAGGGCAAGAGGGTTCAGCTGGAATGCCCAGCTTTAGCCTTTACCCTAAGAGTCTTCTTTTGGCTGTTACTGTTGCAAATGCAAGGTTTAAGTGCTCCACCAGACCAGGAAAGTAACCATGAATTATACCTGCCACAATTACTGTAATCGTGTCCATGTAGCAAAACAAACATTTTCCTTTAATCGCGGAAACACACTGTGAGGGCTTCTACAATCACGCCGCCAGTAGGGACAGCGTGAAACCTGAAGTTACTCTGCATCTTCCAAAACTTAGTAGAGAATAAAACATGCCTTCACAGAAAACAGGAGCACTTACTTCATCTGGTCAAGTAAGCAATACGCTTCAATCAGTGAATGCACCATGCTGGCCTAAAGAGAAGATTAAGACTGTGAGAACAGGAGACAGAAAGCCAGCAACCAGGAGCCCAAGGACTCGCAGACCAGGTGTGGCTCACACTCCTCCCAGCAGCGACTTTCCCTGCCCAGGTCCCATCTCCGGGCCGTGCCCACGCCGTACGAAAGGACCTTCTGGTGTCCCGGGCAGAAGCACAGCCGCGCACGGCTCCCCGGGGAAGGGAAGCGTCATTTCAGCCTCCGAGCCCGCCCTGCCAGGGCTGATGTGAACGCAGAGATGGCCTCTCCCCGCTCTAAGCCCACACTCCTCCCGCTGGGGCTGCCCGTTCTCCCCGCTTCCTCCTCTCCTACCGCCG
>VWZU01001472.1:60983-81902 GCA_013397095.1 Sterrhoptilus dennistouni
GCCACCGGCCAGGGCGCGCCGCGACCGGCACTTCCGGCCGCGCGGCCTGCCGGGAGCTGTAGGCCCACCCCGCCAGAACCCTTCCCCGAGCCCGGCCGCGGAAGAACAGGCAGCCAGCTGGTGTTAGACATTTTTATTGGGTCCCCCACGCAGCTCGGGGTGGTGTCTGTTCTCAAAAAATGTAATTAAAAAAGGCCCGTTGCCTGCACGCAGACCCCCAGGCGGCGCCCGCCCTGCTCAAGGAGCCACACCTCAGGAGGTGCCCGGGGCCCTCACGACCCCCGGCAGCTCCCGCCGGGTTCCCCGGGTCACCGGGAGGCGCCGGGCAGGAGTTCGGGCGCTTCAAGGCTCCCCTGACGGGAGCAGGGAGAGAGTAGCCATGATAGGTAAGATGTGTGCTAATGTCTTTACAAACAATTGCATAGTTATGGTGTTACATGTATGGGTGTTAACGTCTTAGAAATGGGTCTTAATGTTTCTACCCTCTTCAAGCCCCAGGTTTGTTACAGAACCCAGACAGTCTGACTCCTGAAACAGACAAATGGGTCCATACATGACTGAGTTTCTGAACTTCGGGGGAAAAGGAAAGGCTCAAGGGGAAATGTGTGGTGGGCAGTGCGGGAAGGCTGTACCTTTCCAGCATCTCAGCCAATAGGGTAAGGAAAAAGGCAACATGTGGCAAGGAGTTTAGGATAAAAGGAGGCCGCACTCTCTGAAACCTCGGGAGAGAACATGGCACGGGCTGATGTTCCGACTCTCTCCCTTTATTTGAATAAAGTTGCAGGACTCCTCTGTCTCCTTTATGGACACTGGCTTTTCATAGCATCATCCATACAGGCACATGTAAGAAGAGCTGCTGCTCCAGGAGAGCACCTGGCTTTGTTGCCAAGTCAACCTGGACATCAGAAAACAAAGGCACACATACAGAAAAACATCTGGCTCTGAAGCCAGCCCTATCCACAGTGGAGTGGCTGATTTTTGCCTGGCAGCCACCCCTGCACTCACACACAGCCAGCCCAGGGTGCACCACAGGCTGCATGGGCAGTGTCACCCTGCCTGGCTCAAGAGATAAGTTCAGCTACTGTCCATCACCCTCTTAGAAGGAGCTCAGGCTGTGACATCCACCTGGCAGAAACCACATCTTCTGTGCTTCCCAGAGTGGATGTGGCCCCTCAGACAGAGCTGCCACAAAAACAACAGCCATCCAGGCCTCTGGGTGCAGGGAGTGCCAGAGCCTTTCACTGGGAAGGATGGCAGTGGTGACAACAGCTGTATTAGGTGCAGCCAAGATCTGCCCACCCTCGGGGCTCAGCTATGAGAAGACATAGAAAGGAGCATAAGGGAGTCTGAGAAAGAGTGGTAGAACCAGGCTCTGCCCTGCCTGACAGGAATAGGAACAGCCACCCCAAAATACACAGGTTCAAGAGGATCCTGTATCCTCCCTTGCCAGGTGAAGCCACTAACTTAAAGAAAAGAAGTGGGTGGAGGCAAGCCCCTTCCTTGCTCACAAGCTGTAGGACATTGCAAGGTCAAAGGGTGCAAGTGAGGGTTCTTGGCCTGTTGCTCAATGTGCTGAGTGTACTGAAGTCTTAGGGAGGTGAACCAGGGAGCCAAAAGGGAACCCCACATCCTCCACCACTTTTTGGCATGTGTGCCCAATCCTCATTAGTCCAACTGCACCATCCTGAGTGGGGGCTGACCTGCAGGATAGATTAAAGCAGGGATCCACTGTGTCCCCACCCCTCTCTGTGCCAGGCTGCCGGAGATGAGCATTAAAACCTTGGTTTTGATTGCACAGGTAACACCAAGTAGCCAGCTCAGAGCTGCTTCACAAGGCACAAGAACTCAGGAACCTGTGACTTGGCCATGAGCAGCACCGCCAGGGATACAGTAAAAGCGTCCCAGCCAGCCAGAGGCCCTGTACTAGCAGCTTGAAGGTAAAAGGGATCCTGGCCACCCCAACTTCCCCAGCTCTGCACGCAGGACACCCAGCGGGGGATGATGGGCTGCCTGCTCCCAAGCAGCATAGTTATGGCTAGGCTGGACCATATTGATTTTGGATGTGCTGGGAGAAAGGCTCATGTACCATGCCCTATTCCTCTAGCAAAACATCTCCATCAGCAGCAGGAAGAGCAAGAGCATCAGCCTACACTAGCATAAATCCTGCAGATTTGGAATAAAAAGCAGCACAGAAGAGGTTAAAAACTGCAAATCTGCTGGAGGCAGGGAGAGTGCTAGCTGGTCAGAGAGCATTATAATGCTGAGCACACAGGTCTGGTCAGGGGAGCCCTTTCCAACTCCTTCAAACAGAGGTCTTTCCAGGGGTGATGGTTCAGGAGGAGTCATGTGACAGAATCTTCTAACACAAGCATGATTCAAAGCTCAGCATTTCCCTTGCTCTGCAGGCCACAGAGGCCCAGGTCAGTTTAGGACATGTGCCTCCTGTGGAGTTCCTCAGAGGGCTGCTCACCCACCAAAAGGCCAGGACTGGGGGGAGATACGGCCATGCAGGCTGCCTTGCAAACTAACCTAGTGTTCATCTTTGCAAGATGTATGAAACAACCACCCCAGAGCACCTACAATCCAGCGAGGAACTGCAAGAGCTACTGCATGGAGCAGCCATCTGTGGGCAGAAAGTCGTACACGTACAAGGCCACCGACTTGGACAGGTAGGTCATGGTGCCAAACCGGCCACTCGGTGCACTGTCATACAGCAGGCTGCAGATGCCTGTCGAAGGATCCCTCTCCAGCATATGCTCATCAGCACCCAGGGCTTTCTGGATTTTGGACAGGGAAGCAAAAAGGCATCATTAGGAATAAAAGCAATCCCCTTATCAGCTTCCATCCCAAGCATCCTCTGTCACTTAGTGTGACACATTGATGATGAGCAGGGGAAGGAAGACACTACAGCTTTGCTGTGCCCCATGAACACAATGGGGACAACAGGCAGAGCTCTCCAAGTGGGTGAGCCCTGCACAGCTATGGGGAATGTAGCCAGCAGCCCTGGGTGAGGCCTGGCCCCTACCTGCTCCTCATAGAAGAGGTCATTGGCTATGTGCAAGATCTTTTCCACAGCTATGATGCCACCAATGGTGTGCACCTCCATGTCCACTAGCATGGTGAGCACTAAGATAGCTTCCACCAGCAGCTGCCTGTACTCTGGCTGGGGCACACGGTTGAGGACAGACTCCACATGGACAGCAAACTTTATTTCCCCTGGGGTCATCTGTGAGGAGGTAGAAAGAAATGTACCTAGAGCACTGTATCACCTGCCCAATTCCTGATCTATGCTGGGCAATCACCCAGGGTAACCAGCACACAACAATCCATGTGCCCCATTCCCCATTCCCACGAACCTCCTACCTCTCTGGTTGTTGAGGAGGGAAGAACAAAGCCCTCCACAGAGAGGCCATGGCACTGCAGAACAAGAAGCAGAGATCATGGTTGTGGCTTGGAGAAGCACCAGATACATAGGTCCAGCCTACAAACTTGCTCCCACTTGAGTACCAGTGCATGCTGCCCATACACCCTAGCTCTGCCTCCTGATTCCATTCAGCATCACTCCTTTCCCATCAGTTGAGCATCAGCCAGAGCCCCCCTGCTTGGGGCTCTACTCCCCAGCTCACCATGCTGAGGATGGGCTGTGCCCAGAGCACCTTCAGCTGTGGTTCTAGCCATGGCCTTATCTGTCTGATGCATGAAGCACCTGAGCAGACCCCAGCTCCCCTCTGCAAGATGCAGGCTGAGGTAGGTCCTACAGACTACAAGGCAAGTGCACGTCTTCCACAGCTTTTCGAGGTCAGCTGCAGGCCTTGTCTATGAAGCATGTATCTACACAACATCAGGGACCAGCCCTGAGTGTCTAAGTCCCCTTGGCAAGGCTGGTGCCTGGGACTAGAGGCTCACATGAATGAAGAGGCACCAGCTGATGTCTTAACTCACCTTCTGCAGGACCTTCCAGACCTTTTGGTAGAAGCCCACAGGGACACGGTTAAGGGCCCCATCCAGCCGGCGCCTCCGCTGCCACTGGCCCTGCCGGCTGTCCTTACTGCCCTGGTCTTGTAGCATGCTTGAAAAGGAGTCCTTGCCCAGTAGCTCTGTGTGCCCAGCAGACTGGGCAAACAAAACAAGAACCACAGAGACTGCTGCAAAGTTAAATATCCCCCAGGAACACAGCATACTGCTGCTCAAGTTTGTGGTTCTTCAGCATCATTCCCAAGACAGAGCCGCCCCTTCCTGCCCCCAGCAAAGCCCACTTTACAGCCCCAGCTCCTTGTAGCACCCCCCAGAGCACAGCTCCTTCCTGCAACCAGGACAGACCCCATGTTGCAGCCAACAAACACAGATTACCAGAGAGGACTTGAGGTCGATGTCCCTGGACTGCAAACTGAGGGGCTGAAGGAGAAAGGAAGAGATGGAAATGAGATCATGCCAGAGCAGGGCAGCAGTCACAGCAAATAGAGCAGCAGCAGCACAGATCCAGGGTCAGGTCACAAGGCAGTTATCCCAGGGCAAGGGTTGGTTGGAGACAGAGGGAGTTTTGAAAGGAAAGCTGCAGAGGGCTGCACATGCCAAGGCTGCAGCAGCAGTGGGTTTGTGCTGGCTTGCACACAGGAATAGGACTGCAACTGCTCTGCTGATATGGGCAGGGATTTAGTCTTGAGCAGAGAGAAGGATCAGTAGGAAGGTCACTGCCCACAGACAACCCTCTGTGATGTCAGGTTTCACACTGCAGCAAGTTGGCCCTAACTCTGCTGCATCAGCCTGGTCCCTGCAAGCTCCCCCCCTTTGATGACAAGACACCTTGTAGAGCTCAGCAATCCTCCTGGACATAGGCACAAGAGGAGGCCCTTGGCATTTGTAGCTGACAAAGAGGCCTCTTTCCCCAGAGAAGAAATAGCTGGGGAGGCTGCAGGCAGGATCCAGTGAACTGTCCAGCAGAGTCACTACTGGTCATGGTACTGGCAGCATCATGCCATCCTGCTTAGCAGATTTTGTGGGTATAATGAAATGTATTTGAGCACAGCTCCCAGCTGGCTGTAATGGCAGTCTCTTAGAGGGGAAGCCAAGTCATTGCTGCAGCAGCTGAGAGAAGCTCATTGACTTGTGCATGCAGGGAAGATACCCTTGTGCATGGCATGAGGGGCAAAAGCTCAAGCTGCAGAACCCAGGAGGCTTCACCTTACTCCCAGGCAGAGACTGCCTACGTTTATCCAACTGCTGTAAGAGAAGAAGGAAATGAAGGTTCTGTTGTTGGAAGATGCCCACCAAGACACTAGCCACACCTGGGACACCAAATGGTCCTCCCCACCCCTGCACCTTCTCAAGCAACCTTGTGCTCCCACTCAACTGCCAGAGTAACCCCTACCCACTACCAGATTCACCCCAACTTTTCCCCCCAGGGCAGGACTGGAGACAAAATTAGCTCCTGGAAGCATCTGTGTCTCTCACTCTTCCATCAGTTCTGCCTGGTTTATAGCTAGTTTTCACTCACAACACCTGTTGTGAGAGACCTGCCCTCACCTGTTTGATTTCACTTTTCAGTCTGATGAGGCCACTGCGCTCAGGCCTGGTGGTCCCACCAGTTCCCATGTCACAGATGGAGACAGCAGTGGTGAGTGACGAGTCCACTGAACGCACTGGTGGGGAAGAGAGGTCTAGAGTTGGCAACATCACTCAAAGCATGGCTATCCCTCATTGCTGCCTGGGCACTGGTATCTCTGCAGGACCTTGCCCTCTAACATGATAGCATCAGAGATCCATGAGCACAGCACAGAACTGCTTCAATTCAGACCCAACCAGTCAAGTGCCAAACTACGCAAAGCTTAAATAGCCAAGAGATTTGGGCTTGATCCCAGAATTCACTCAGCACTGTCCTTATGAAGAGCAGAGCTTCCTGCTGGACCCCTCCAGTACTGAAGCATCTGTGCTGAATGTGGGGGAAAACAGGGACACCCCTCCCAGGTAGGAACACATAGATCTGGCCATACTCTGCACTCAGCTTTGTCCCAAGATGCTCTCTGCTGGGACTCACCGCTCTTTTCCACCCCAAACTCCTTGCCAGAGAGGATGTGGTACAGGAGGCTCTTCATGTCTGATGGGCTGAGATTCATCAGGTTCTCCGTGGCTTCTCCAGCTGGAGAGAAGAGAACTGCAATTTTGTAGCCTGCCTCATGGTCCTCCTAGGACATTTCTACCTTGCATACCATTCTGTGAGCAGGAAGAGCAGTGGTACAGGAGCTCATCTGGCAAGGATATACACTAGCTCCAGCTGTTGCCTATAACATGGACTCTTCCCATGCCAGCCCAATATATGCTGGGATGGAGACTGCAGTGCAATCACTTGTTTGTGCTACTTAAAAACACAACCAGCTGCAGACACTGGCACTTCCATGCAGGGTCTTGTGTTAGCCTGAGCTGCCCACTTTTAACAGTACTGCTTTCTGGCTGACAGAGCCCCAGGGATCACAGCATCTACCCCAGTACCTACCCCAGCTAGGGTGCTGTCCCTGCCACATGTACCTGAACAATGCAGGGAGTGTGCCAGCTCTGTTGCCATCACCTGGATGATGAGCCCAATGCGGATGCGGAACATCTCAGCAAACAGTGCAGGCTGCGTGCGCATGTACATGGCCAAGTACACCATGATCTCCTGGAGGGTCAAAGGCATATCATCTCACTGCTGCTCACCAGGACAGACACCCAGCTGTGAGGTCCCCTGACACCCTGGTCCCTCACCTGGGTGAGGACAGACACACTAAGGTTCTTTTCACTGGCTTCATCAATAAGGCGAACGAGTTCCTCATAGGGGATTGGGCTGGGGCATGGATAAACAGCAGAGAAGGTGAGAGGCAGCAGAGCAAACCCTCCATATCCCCATCTGTACAGCCCCAAGAGAAGAGAGATAAGCTTGGGACAGCCACCCAGGACCACTCCTGCCCATGGATCCCAGAGCAGCAGGCTCACATCCAGACCCAGCCCAGCATGCCTGGGGAGAGAGAGGTGTCACACTCACGTGGAGATTGTCTTCTCACGTGGCTCTGGGGGCAGCCCCACTGTTAAGTGTTTCTGGTGAGACAGGAGGTCAGTACAGGCCTGGGGACAGAAAGGCAGCTGCTGTCAACAGCTGAGGGTTTGGGGGCTCAGCACAAGGCAGAGGGAGACAGAGCTGATGCAGCCATGGTTCACCTGCTCACTCTGCTGCCTCCCCCCTGACAGACCTCAGCCTGCTGAAGGCTGGCTGTACAGCTGTTACCTCATCCAGAGCTTCAACTTTCTTCTTGAGGATGCCAGAGATATAGCGGATCAGAGCCCACTGGCGTGTCTCCCCCACCCGCACATACAGCTCAGTGAGGAGCTCCTTGACGGTGGGGCCAGGCTCACTATCAAGCCCTGTGTGCCACTCAGGTCCCCTGTGAAGATGAAGGAGGTGCTGCATTATATCCAGCAATTTGTCTGTCGTAGCTCCCTGGCAGGCCCCCTGGGCTGTGCCAAACCCCTCTATGCACAGTGAGCCCTCACGACATAGAGATCACCCTACTTGAGGATGTAGAGCATGTAAAGGATGTCTGCTTGCTCCTGCAGTGTGGGGCAGATGCACAGCTGGTTCACCAGTGCTTTGCAGTCCACATTGCCATCCTCATCACGTGGCAAGTTCATCTCTGCGTAGGGTGTGTGGCTCTGGGGGAAGAGGGACCCCTGCTTCTGATTAGCACCACCAGCACCCTGCACCAAATGGACCCATGCATATTCCCCCTCATCAAACAATAAGACTTCCCCTTGCAATCCTGCAAGGATACTCTGGCTGTAGCTGAAAGATAGTTCAGTCTGGGAGAGACAGAGCTCACCTTGCCATCTGAGTCATGCTGGTTGGGTGAACTCAGCAGCTTGACTGACTGCTGCGATGCCTGGAAGATCCTGCTGGGGACATACATCCCAACATCTAAAAAAAACCCACAGGTTGGTGGAGACATGTCCAGCCCCAATCACCACTACTGTGCCCCAAACTACCTCAGACACTCTGATACTGCTGTCCCAGCAGTCCTTGCAGAGAAGTTGGCTATGGGAGAACCAGCCCCTGTCCACCTATTCAGAGGAACACTGCAGCGAGCTGCCATCATTTACTGAGTTTCCCTGGGGCTGCACAGGCACCAACTCCAAGATACTCCATGGCCAGGACTAACATGATGGACATAAAGTGCTTTTGCCCAGGTAAACGCTTAGTTCCTCTGCAACCCATGGGAACCCCAGCATCATAGAGCTGTGAAAATATGTGAAAGCTCCCAAAGCACTTCAACCTCACCCTTGGGCTCAAGGGAAAGTGTGGAGTGCGTTGGAGTTACTCACTCTGGACATGCAGGTCCTTGGCCTTGGATGCCAGGGACATGAGGTCACGGGTAGTGTGGACAGCAGCCCTGAAGCGGCTCAGCCCTCCCCGCTGAGTGGTGGGAGGCAGGTTTGACTGGGGAGTAGTGCTCTGCAGCAGGTGATCCAGATACTGAGCAACCTCATCGTCGGTGTCCTCTGGAAGGGAAGGCAGCAGAGCAAGGTTCAGCCACTTTGAGTCATGGCACCCAAAGGCCCAGAGAGCTCCCAGCTGTGCCTCAGCAGGGACGTAGCTTTGCTGGCTGAATGAAGTGACAATGTAGGGCCAGTGCTGGCAGCCAGGTGGACTAATGGACAGTGCCAGCAGCCAGGCACACAAAGCACCCCTGTTCCTGCATGACTGCTGCCTGGAACACTGCCTGCCCCAAACTGGGGCTCCCTCCATGTCCCACCTTGACAAAGGAAGCGATGGGGCTGCAGCATGTCTCTGATTCAAGCCTGTGCAAGGGCAGGAGTGTACCACTCAAACCCTGCACGAAAACCCTCACACTCCTTGTCAGGGAAAAAGCGGGGAGATACAGCTGGAGGCAGCTTGTCCAAGCAACCCAGCACAGCAAGGGCATCTTCCAAGCAGGACTCCAGCAAGGAAGCAAGGCAAGGTGGGTTTTGCAACAGTTATTTGATAAGATGGAGTTACAGGAAGTGTTATGGTTGCTGTCTTGCTCTTTCACCAGTTTCAAGCAGCTCCCAACACCACATCAGGGGCACCAGAGGCACCATGCACAAACAGCAACATGGAAGAGGGTGCTCAGAAGCCAGGTCTCTGCTCAGTCAGGAGGTAAAAGTGAGGGGGTGTCCCTGGGGAGGAACTCCCCCAGATAAAACACAGATGTCAATGCACTTACAGTGGGTCAGAGCAAAGCTATGCTGCTCTCCAGCTGGCAAACTCAAGAGGTGTGTTGGCCCTAGGAGATGAGATGCTGACTGCACCTGAAGCAGCATAACATCCCCTTTCCACCCCTCAATGAAATGCCTCATGACAGTGCCTGAAGGCTAGGCTGGAAAAATCCTCTAAGCACTACCCTTGAGAACATTCACCTGCCTAGCTGCAGCATCTGACCACAGGAAAACCTTAAAATTTAGCATCTTTGAGATGCTGTTGAAAGGCCAGGCAGATCCTCTCACTTGGAGCTGAAGCAGACACCTTGGACAAACCCCAGTGCAGCCTCTAAGGAGGCTGGAGGTGAAGTGAGTGAGAGAAGGGCAAGAAAAATGAGCATTCAGAGTACCAGCAGTGCGTTCACTGGCTGCAGGAGCTGCAGAGGTAAAACAGATAGTGGGAAGGCTGATGATGACCACTGCTAGGTCACACAGGAGATGTTCCCAGGCCTGCTTGCAAGGGTAACAGCAAAACTTGCACCCTGCCACGGTCCCACCACAAGGGGGAGTCCCTCATGCTGTGATGGGGCAAGGCATTCTCAGGTACTCCCTACACAGCATAAAGACTTCAATTTGGCACTCACTGGAGCAGTTCTGCCCAGGGGAAGGGCAAAGGCTTTGGGAAAAAACAGAAATTAATTAGGGACATAGTGGCTCTTCCCCACCACCTTGATCACTGTGCTATCACCTTCACTGCCATTTATGCATCAAAGACCCTCAGCCACATGTCCCAAGTGGAGGCAGGGTGCCAACCCTTTATCTCTTCTCCACACAGCAGCTTATGAAGATCAGGGCTGCTCATTCCAGACAAAGTCAACAGAGGGCCAGAGTGGGACATGGTGAAAACCCAAACACATGAAGAACACAGCAGTGTATGCTGGCAAGGAGGTTGGGTGTTATGGTTGTAAGGGTGAGTTAGGCATTTGCCACCCCAGTGCAGTGACTGGCCTGTTCTCCCTTACCATCCTCTTCTACCTGCAAGCCATGCAGCCACTCTTCGGCGTCTAGCTTCTCAAAGCTGTCACTGCTGAGCCTGTAACTCTTGGCAAAGACCTTACCCTCTGGCCCAGGGTCCATAAAGCTGAGGTGTGTTCGGCATGATGTTGTCAGGAACTCCGACAATTTACCAGTCTGAATTCTGGGCAAGAGATAGGAAGGTCACATGGAGAGGAAAGGAGAGGTGATACCCTTGGCTTTACCTCCTGGCTCCAGGGCAGGCCCTTTAATGGAGAGAGGCCATGTTCACCAGGAGCATACACACACTGGTGTCTACTTTAGCTGCCTGCAACTCTTTCAGCCATGGGTGGGCATGGAAGGCTGCGCAAAAGCTATTAGAGGAATCCTGCAGCCATGGGTCTGATGACATGAAGAGCCATATTCTCTCTTTCATTTCCTCTGTTGGGATTGTAGCCCCAGGGCATGCTGATAGCCTAGCACACCCCAGTATATCCTCCCTAGCCTGCTCCCCCACAGCCTAGGCTCTGCCCAGAAGGTATCCTCATAACCAGGCTCTTGGAGGCCATGAGCCCTCTCCCTCTGCACTGCAGGAACCTGCACTCACCTTGCACCACCGAAATACCCATCCTGCAGCTTCTGCAGCATCGCCAACACCGTGGGATGGACACTGCTGCTGGTTTCATCTGGGTGAAAGATGCACAGGCAGTCAGGCTCTCACACTCAAACTCACTCCCAGAAAGTAACCCAGGACCAGGTGGACATTCAGACACCCAAAGCATCATGGCCAGACCCTTATTCTGGGGTACATGGTCAGGCTGTGGTACCAAAAGCACCACCCAAAAAGGGAAATTCTGGACCATCCAGGCTGGATTCAAGGAAAATCATGCCAGGATGCACTTCAGGCTCCTAGGATTTCATCTTGGGCAGAAGCAGACAGTACCAGACAGGAGCACCTAACAGTCTCCTGCTCTGTCTCTGCCTTTGACATGAGGAAGCACAGGAGTGGGCTGCTGTTGAGGGCAGGAGGCACCACAGCAAAAGGCATGCTTGAGAAATTAAGGTGATTTCAAGTACACTAGGAGAGACAGAAAGGCTTTAAAGCAGAACAAAGTCACCTTCCTGCACCAGGCTCACAGGGAAGCCATGAGCTGCTGCAGGTAAGCCAGTTCTACTTGGTGCCTTTGCTCCTTCTTGTTTACTGTTTTCCCCCCTTTGTTGACTGGGAAAGCCTTTAGCAGGTGCTCAGTCTTAAGGAAGAGTTAAGACACAGAAAGAGCACCAAGAACACTTCTATAGAGAAACTGTCTTTTTGATCTGGCTCCCAAAAGGCCTTCCCACAAGCCTGTTTTCCTGGAGCCTGAATACATCCATGCCAGCAAACAGCCCTTGAGCTGCAGGCACTAGCACCTGACAGGCAACCCGGTTGTCAGACCAGGTGCCCACTCAGTATGGCTCCTCTGAGCACTAAGCTCTTCACAGGACACTACTGGCTACTCCAGCCTCACCATGTCCCTGTTACTGAGATGATCACACATCTGCCCATCTCCTTCCTCACACAGAGCTATTTTCCAGGGCTGCTCTTGCCAAACAGCTTGCAAGGCTGGAGTAACTATACCGAGCATGGTGTGGGAGATGGGGAAGGTGATGGTTGGTCGCCCAGTCATCCTCCAGCGGCTGCACAGGTAGGAGAGGTCCGTCCTCAGCATCTCCACAATCATCTTGTTGTCAAGAGCCAGGTAGAACTGCTGCTGGTCTATAAACTGTGAGGATAGCAAGAGACATGATCGGCCCTTCATGCAGTCACCAGGTCCTTATGGTGCCACCCATGCCTTCCCCCAGGCACGCAGTCAAGCTAGCCACACTGTGAACTGAGGGCATGCATCTTTGCACTGACAGCTCATCCCACCTTACTTAGCAAGTGCTAGTACAGCCTAGCAAGGGACCCTCAACCCCCAGGGCAGCTACTGGCCACTAACAACGAGGACGTAACTAATGCCACAGCTCAGCAGCAGCAGCATCCAGCCCCACACAGCGAGTCCATGTTGTGCCTATTCCGAGTGAATATGCACTCTCCATAGTGCTAAGCTTGCAACACTGCTTGTCCCCTGGACACATGTCTCTGGCCTACCATCAACCTTCTCCTGGTGTCCTTGTCAGGGTAAGCACAGATTTTCATCCAATACAGATCATTGAAATGCTCAAACTGTCCCAACATCCACACAGCCAGGACCCCCAACTGTGCTGTCTCATGCCACAGAGTTGGACTACTCCACACTCCCAGGCTGTTTAGACAGTGTTGGGTCACACCTTAGAATAACTTGAGTACCCAGCCACTGAAAAAACTTCCTGCCCAGTTTCATATCGCAGAACAGATAGGAATGAGCCTGTGCAATGTCATTCACCTGTGGGGTAAAGGTAAAGATGCTCTTCCTAATTTTGTAGAGCTTGGAGGTCCCAAGGACGCCCATATGCCGGTAGGGCCGTCCAGTAAGGCACATCTGCTTGTTGCGGCCTGGGAAGGAAGGAAGACGAGTTTTTAGTACAAGCCTGCTAATGAAAGGGGCTGCAGCAGCAAGTAGTGCCAAGCCTCTTGCTACCAACCAGTAGGGAAATGCTGGTTTTTAGCTGGAATATCCCAGAACCCTCTGTCAAGCTGGTACAGCTCTAAGAGACAGTAATTCTCTGTCCCCAGACCTGCCCAGAGAGGTAAAGACATACTGAAACAGCAATACACAGCCTGTCCCGACTTCTGCAGTGTCACACCTTCTGGTTCTTTGGGCACGTCAGAAGCTGGAGTAGGGCTAGGGGTGCCCCTCTGCATAGGGCTGGCCCCCTAAGTTGACAGCACTATCAGTATTGCAATTGTTCCTGGATTACTCCCAAAGCCCAGGATGGTGCAGCAACAGCATCACCCATTGCTTGTCATTTCTGGCAGCTGCCAGGCTGCTCTCCCTGCCCATGTCACACTTGGCCTTTTGGTAGCCTAAATTAAATCACAGCAGATCAAGTGTCTCCTTTGGCCCAGGCTAAATCTCTGACTCCTGCAAAACAAACCCCATGCCCAAGGGGTTGCAGCATCAAGGAGCAAGCATGCAGAGGGTGAGCACATCCTCCCTTCACACTCAGCCCTGCCCACCCACCAGGAGACAGCCATACTGCCTTGAGCTCTGGGCTCTCTTTTCCAGGGATGGCTAGACGACCCTTCCTGGGGGCTGGGTAGCTTCCCCCACCCAGATCTGCGTACAGGAACAAAAGACAACTCCTGCTCACACCAGGTTCAACCTATAGGGATCAGAGTCTCTGTCTGTTCCTGGAGTGACTGTGCAACTGCAAGCCAGAACTCGATCCCTGTCAGAATCACACTGAACAGCACTGTCTGCCACCTTGTTCCCCTCAGCCATCAGTGGCTTTATCAGGCCTAGAAATGGCCAGCAGAATCCTCATAAGCCAAGCAGAGAGCAGGACACAAGTGTCTATGAGCAGGAGTGCCAGGGGTGGGACAGACCCTTCTGCACCCCTTTTGCTGCAGGAGCAGGGAGCCCAGCTCACCCAGTCGGGCATAGATGTGGCTGAGGATGCGAGCAGGCTGCACTCTGATGGGGTAGACATCTGCCACAGTCTCCACATCAATGCCCTCCTTCTGCAGGATTGCCTTGATCCCCTCTGTTTCAGCCAGGATACACACTGTGGATGGAAGACAGTCTCAGTGCAACAGAGGCACAAGGGTGTGACAACACTGCCCCATGCCTTTAGGGACACATACAAGGCACCACACAACAGGGAGGAAGCTGTCTGGGGTCCCTTGGGAACCAGTTCCCACTGCGGAAGTCTGCTTTGCCCCTCCTAACACTTTATACAGACAAGTCTTCCTCACCAAGTGGCAGGAAGACAGTTTTCAACCTCTCTGCAGAGGAGGCTGCAGCAAATGGTGGTTTTGTGGGTCAGCACAGGATAAAATGGAAGGCCTTGCACCCCATCTTCCACCCACCTTGCCAGGGCTGAGTCTGGGCTGTATTGGCAGCTACCGAGCAAGCAGAGCCACCCCAGAGCCACCTCTGTGAATTCTGTACAGCTGGAGTCCCCCCCAAGCCTGCAGGCTCAGGGGCTTGGGACTGGTTCCTTTCCCTCACCTTGGACCACCACATCAGGTTTAGGGACAGTTGCAAAACGGCGGTTGAGGGGATCTATTTCACCAGGAGCTAGAAACCCCTGGGGAAAAAAGGTATAAAGAAATTAACATTTTATGGGTAGGGTAGAATAGGCGATGCCTATGGAAAACCTACCTTTAAGAGGTCCTGGGGGATGGAAGTGAACTTCCCCATGGCAGGTGGCAGGATTTATGCCTTCATAGCTCAGAGCCTGGTCCCACAAGCCCTCCCCAGTTCCCAGGGTGACCCTACCTCAGCCATCAGACAACCCAGGATGTAGAGGGACTGTCCCCACATGTGTGGCAGCTTGCCCATGGGTATCCTGTCCACAGTGTGTGGATTCCTGTATTCTTCATCCACCTGGAAGACAAGCCAGAAGGTCAAGAAGGGATCCACAGACACAGGATGCTGAAGGAAGCACCCTCACTGTATCTTGCAGTTCAGCAGTTCAAGGTTTAAAACAAGGCGTGACAACAGTATTTGTCACAGAAGGTCCAAAAGAGCCTGGCTACATTCCTCCTCTCTTATGACTGCCCCAGGCATCCATGTCAGACAACAAAGCAGATGCTCCGACCATGTTTGGTTTCTCAGCTTGGGCCATTTCACTGAAGGACTGACATATCCCAGGAGCACCCAGAGATGCTTTCTGATATCGTTGAGGAGTACATCTCTCCTGGATGACCTGGGCATCAGGAGACCACTGCTCTTAGCCCAGACCCACACAAATCCCCTCACCACTGAACTGGAGCTCAACACCACCTACTCAGCCCAGGTCTGCTTGTCCTGAGCTCTCGGAGCACTCAGTCTCTGAGCAAGCAGACTGTCAACAGAGAACTCTTGTGTGTGGGAGCAAGAAATGCTTTGGGAGAAAAAGCCCGATTTTTATCCAACACAGTTTTGTAACAGCTCCAAGCCACACTTTTTATACATGAGGTTTCCATCCACTACATGTGCCCCTTCAGTAACAATTTGGCTTAATAAGCGCTTAAAACTTAATTATCTCGTAATGAGACCAGGAGTCTCAGCAGTATGACCCTTGTGGGTCCCTTCCAACTCAGAATATCCTGTGATTCTGTAAGACACTCCTGCTTTCCACCATAGCTCAGGATCACTCACCTTATCCGGTGGGACGCTGTACAGCTCTGGCAGCAGGCGTACCCCATTCTTCCCCTTGACGAGAACCCCCTCAAGGGCTTCCCGGTATTCCTGCACCTGAGAAGAGACAAAAGAGAATCTGCTGCCGGTGATGGCTCCCTGCATCTTTCCTCTGCACACTTCTCCTGCCAGGGACTTTTTTCCACTAGCCCAGCAGGTCCCACCTCTCTTACCTGCTCCCTGTTTCCACTGAAAATCCCATCAATCATCAAGTATGCCCAGAAGAGAGGCCACTCACACTCAATGTTCTCAAACAGCTTCAGCTCAGCAGGTTCGTAGTAGAGGCGTTTGGGGTCCTGTAAGTGACATCAAGGCAGGTGGTACGTAACAGGATCCCCTCAAACTGACAGG
The DNA here is from genome assembly GCA_013397095.1 of Sterrhoptilus dennistouni. NCBI lineage: Eukaryota > Metazoa > Chordata > Aves > Passeriformes > Zosteropidae > Sterrhoptilus > Sterrhoptilus dennistouni. The sequence goes on from VWZU01001472.1 coordinate 76,859, forward strand.
ACTTCTCCTCCTCCTGAGACCCCAGGCTCAAATGTCCTCCCAGCCCTCCTCTGCAGATGGCTAAGACAGAGCTGAAAAGCAGTTTCACCTCCAGCCTGTGTTTTCTCCATTGGACTACCCCCTCCTGAGCCGCCTGCAACTGATAATGCAGAGACTTACCCTTCCTGGGGTCTACCTGGTCCCCAGAAGAGCACTCCAGAGCCCCCAGATGTTGTGCTGCTGTACAGGAACAGCACGACACCCCCTGTGCCATGCTGGGTCCCCTTTGCCTTGCCTGCTCTGTGTGAGCCTCTCAGCATCTGTCTCCTCCAGCATCATCAAGCTGGCCCAGCCAGGTGAGAGGGCTTGGGCTGGTCACACAGGGCCAAAGAGGTTCCTCCAGGGCCCTCCTGCCATGTTGTTCCACTGTGAGCCCAACACAAGGGAAGTTGTCAGGATGAAGAGCTGCCTGTGCAGAGTCCTTCCACCACAGCTCTGTGTGGTGTAGTACCCTTTCTCTGACCCTCCCTACTAACTATTCTGTCTGCTGCAAAGGAGGGAGAGTGCTGGCCTTAGCAGACTATTCAGGCAGAGAGAACAAAAGGAGCAAATGCCTTCTACCTGCACTCCAGTCATAAGCTTCCAAAACCCCATCAAACTTCAGCTAGCCGCATACTTCAGCAGCAGGCACCGCTGCCTTTTCTATGCCTCACAGCCCCCCAGAAGTAAGTAATCCACAACTCTACATGCTGTCAAAGCTCACAAACACTGGGGACATTGGATTGGAGATGCTGCTTCTCTCTGGCTCTGGAGTGGGGCAGCCACACATGCTGCCTATTATGGGCAGGTCTGCAGAGGTGCAGCAAAGGAGAAGTGTTCAGAGGTAGTCATGACCAAAGGTTAAAGGCCCAGCAGCTTTGAGTATGATTTCCTAGTTCAGTGGTTAACAAATGAGACTGTTGCTTATAAAATTTTCTAGTTTTCTCTCCCCAAAGCAGCAAACTCGCCACTTGCTCCCAGGGCCATTCTGGCAGTACCCAAGCTGACTGATGGTCTAGGAGAGACAGAAGCAGCTTTGTGACCTCCAGAGCTACCATAGATAAGGCTGTTGGGTAGCAGCTCTGCAGCCACCTACCTCCCCAGGCCTCCAGCCCTTGTTTAGGGCTGGTGCAGCCCTGGGAGAACCCACCTCGGCAGGGCTCCCATGCTGGGCACTGGTCTAATCTTCTCCCAGCCTAAGAAAGACACACCACCGGGTCCCAGGATGCAGGCAGAGGCAGCCTCTGGCCATCTGCTATGGGTATAGGTGGGACGTACCACCTCTCCAGTGAGCTCTGGCATTTTGGGGAGCCCTGCCCAGACCCATGACACTGCATGAGGCTACTTAGGGCTCTTATCTTCCCAGTGCTCAGCCTTTGTGCTGCATCCAGGTGGGCAGCTGCTTGGCAGTCAAGTCCTGCCAGGCAGCAGGGCTGAGAACACTCACCTCTTTGGGAGTCCTGTATCCATCCCGGAGGAAGCGGCAGCAGCCATAGCGCCCCTGGAAGGGAGGGAAAGATTTGCTGAGCAGGAGGCACAGTGTGAGATATCTTGTACCTCCAACGCAGAAGCAGAGGCAGGGTGTTTCCTTCAGCCAAACACCCCCTCCCTCACTCACCCAGCACTCATGTACCACAATCACAGCCCAGGGCCACAGCATACAGGGCTGCTTCTATGCACACCTCTGCCACAGGTCATGAAGACTGGGAGAGGACATGCCCTAGGCAACCACCCACAGAACATGTTTTTGGAAAAAAAAAGAGCTACAGCAGTTTAGACTGCAGCTGTCTCCTGAAAACAGTGAGACAAGGGCAGAGATGCTCACCTGAAGCTTGGTGATAATCTCCTGCTTGGTGATTTCCACCAGCTCCCTGTCCTCCACAGCAAATGCCGGGTAGGAGATGACAGAGAGCACACTGGCATCCACCTCTTTGGATGTGGAGGCCCTGGGCAGCATTGAGTGGAGGATGGACTGGGCAAAAGGGAAAGAGAGGTGGTTAGGCTGTCAGGCATCATTCACACTGCAAATCCATCGTATCACGGTTCCTCTTGTAACAGTGTAACGCCTGAACGGGTCTCACCTGGCAGTGCTGCACTTCATCTGACAGCACCCGTATCACTGACTGTGGGCCTCCTTTGGCTCCAAAGAGATCCAGCTCATCCAGTGCCTCCAGGGCAGCCTGCAAGCAGATTGAGACCCAAAGAGGTATGTCCTTCAGCATGCTGCTCACCTGTAAGAGCTGCCACTCCATGCTAGTCCTTGTGTGTAAAGCATTGCCCAAATTTAAAAGAATTTGAACTCTGCTGTGGCTACAGAATGTCTCTGGTCAAAATGGGACCACATCTCCAGACATCAAAAGGGCCTGGGACATTTCTGCCACATGCCCCCCAATTAACTTTTCACTCACAGTTCAGGCAAAACTTAGGCTAGAAGGGCAGAGTTTTATCCCAGTGCACAAGAAGAGTCTTGCTCCCCAGGAACTTATCACTGCATGGGGCATTGAGCCTCAGCAGTTCAACATGCCCAGCCTGCCCTGTCAAAAAGCAGCTCAGGGCCACTGGTGGTCCTCATCCCGCCAGTCAGCATTTCTTCCCAGCTTACCTTGGCCATGCCGACAGAACTGGCATTCAACTCGGTGATGCCCTGGTTTGTCTTGTCCCCACGCTCCCATATGCCAAAGTCCTGTGAACCAGGCACTGCTTCAGACACCCAGAAAGCCTTTGAATCCCACCCATCCATGGTGCTTCCAGATGGTGGTGGTATGGCTCAGGGGGAACTCACAGCTGTTCCTAGACAGCAGTCCAATATCTCCACCACTGAAGCACACCCCCCTTCCCCAGCATAAGCTACTCACCGCAGTTTTGTAGGCAGCCTCAATGTAGAACACGAGGTTCTGGATAAAGTTGACTTCATCCAAGCTGTGAATTATGTGGAGGCCTAAAGCAGAGGGAATAATTCACATTAGCCACTCCAACCCCACAAGCATACCCAGGATGGGGCTGCAGTAAGCCAGGGACAATTTCTCCCCGCTGCATGCCTGCCCAACGGGAGCTATGTCCTACGTGACTCCACCTCCACTCCCACCCCTTACAGCAGCACTGGGGCTTCAGACAAACAGGGGCTTTTGGAGAGACCGACATCAAGGGCCCAAACCCAACTCAGGTACTGTGAGCATAAGTAAACAGTGGGGGACATGAAAGCCATTGGAACAGCTTGGCACCCAGGAAGGTGCACCCAAACTGAGACTCTGGTGAACCTGAAGACCAGCACGCTCAAAGCTGCAATGGCAGCCCCCAGCATTACCTGAGGCCGTCATTTGTGCAAGCATGAGGAGGTAGAGGGAGGTAGCATCCATCTGTAGGTGACCCCATTCATGGTCTCCAACCACAGTGGCACAGGTGTGGGTGTTATACTTGGCATGTAGGCAGTCCCTGGTGCTCTGACTGTACTTGAAGGCCTCTACCTTGTCCACCTTGAGAAGGGCAAAAAGATGCAGGCGTTCATTGAATCCTGTCTCCAGAGAGATCTGACAGCTCCCAAGCCAAGCGCTGTCCCATGCCGTGAGTGGAGAACATGGAGTAGTGCCTGGCAGGGCAGAAATTCCACAACCCCTGGGCTGAGCCCCACTGCGCACCAAGGCACTGAGTGCAGGCTCACATGCTGCTGCAGCACAGGACTGCAGGAGTGGACGGCCCACTGCCACAGCTGCACCATGCAGAGAGAAAAGGGTTACCCCAAACACCCTCAGGGAGGAGAGCTGTAGAATCCTAGTGCCTGCCAGGCCACGAGACAGGGAGAAGCTGGCAAAGGCTCCATTGGCTGCCAGCCCACAGCTCTGGAACTTCAAGCATATCCAGGACAGATGCTCACTCAGAACTTATTTCAAGACTTGCTGGAAGAGAGCCTTCCCTCTGCTCATCAGGGAAGGCTGGGGAGGGCTGGTACAGCTAGGACGACAGCCTCTGTGGCATAGCTGGCTTTAAGGAGACCACTCAGAGGTACTCCCCAGCCCCTACCTGTCTCATCATGCACTGCAGCAGACCCCGCATCAGCTTCACCACACTCTGTAGGAACAAGGAAAACAGATTTGTTAATCTCCAAGAGAAGCCCTGACTCAGATCAGCTGGCCGCTGACCTTTGTGGGGCTCAGCGTCTGTAATCAGAGCCTCTGCTCACATTTTCACAGCCCCTGGGTGACAGCAGAGGGAAGATTTCTTGGTCTGCCAGCAAGGCGAGGTTGCCATGCTATTCAGTGGGACAGAGGGCATGGCCGCAGGACATGGCTACCCAGCCCTTGAAAAAAGGGCTGTGGCCCCAGATCACCCCAGAGCCAGCAGTTAAGACCCTCTGGCTGGGCTCCGGTGTGGTCCGGGAAGAGCAGGCTCTGACATTCATCCCCATTTCCTCCCGCCTCGGGGGACAGCCGTGTCCTCGCCCTCACGGCACTGCCTTCGGGCCCCGACCCAGCTGCGCCAAAGGCCGACCGGACTGGGGAGACGGCGGTTCCCGAGCGACACCAGCCCCGCCTCCGGCTCCTGCTCCCTCCTACCTGCTCCAGCTCGTAGGCCTTGGCCTTGTCCTCGTCGCGGTCGGCATTCTTGCGGTAGGCCAGGCCAAGAGCCCACACCGCTAGGATGCTGTACACGTTGTCCCGGACCCAGGCGTCCTGGTGATCGGCGCTGGCGGGGAGCAGCCCCGTCACCGCGTCCTGCGGAGGGGACACACCGTTCACAAGTAACTCCCCGGCCCAGTGGTCGGCGGGGCGCCCCGGGTCTGCTCCTCATTCCCGGGCAGGGCCCGCACCTGGTGGCGGAGAATGGTCTGCTGCACCAGGCGCCCGTAGCCGTCCAGACGCACGCCCGAGTTGCTTCGGCTCCTCATGACGGCGGCGGCGGCAAGACCGGAACCGGCACTGGCAGCAGCGGGACGGCCGCGGGTCCTGTCAGAGAGGCCGCGCCGCGGTACTGCCCCTCCGCGCTTTGCCCCGGCCCGCGGTACCGCCCTTCCCCGCGGTTCCGCCCCTCC